>JBBPLL010000100.1:0-32970 GCA_038089755.1 Leccinellum rugosiceps | reverse complement strand
AGCTATTCAATATGACGGCTATGGTTTCCAGGTTACAAAAATAAACATCAAAAAGACAGGCAGATAATCGCCACACTCCTCGCATTCCCCACACCCGTGTCTATACCTCCAGTAATGACCTTGGCATTCATGACTCTCGCGCAACACCTCCATCCGTCGAGAGACTCGCTCTGCATGTATTGCCGGCTGCATCTCAGCAACCAGATCGCCAAACTGGTTGCGAACCCTCCTATCAGCATCGTTCACGAGCAGATCCTCGTCCCACTGCTCACAACGACATGTCTTCCAAGGTGCGGCACATAGATAACAAAACTGCGTCGAACAGCGGCAAGTGATGTGATAACACCCCTGGCTGAGCTCGACGATGGCGTGGCAGCCCGGACAGGTCTGCCACTTATTCGCGGCCGCCGTTTCGCGGAGCTGGAGCGTCAATCGGTTCTCGAAACAGAGTCCCGGGTGTGCGTTATTTTTGCACCGAGGACAGGTTTCAGTGAAGCAGTTGATACAGACGAGTTCTGTTTCAATGTTTTCCTCGTCCCCCTCCGAGGAAGCGCCGAGGAACTCGGAGCACCTCGGATTGGAACAGTACACTCTCGATCCGGCGGGTGTAGAGTATTCGCGAGCCTTGTCGAGGAATTGGGAGCGTAGCGCGCGCGGGATGAACTGGAAGAGAGTAGGGTCTAGCGGGAGCGGATCCTGACAGCACCGCAACGGGTAGAGGCCCTCATCGCGTAGGGAAGCTTCGACGAGGCTGACGATACAGCCTCGACAGTAGCGGTGCGCATCAGCGCAGGGCGCTTTGAACGAGCGGTCTGGGGCAACAGGGTCCCCGCAGATAACACATTCGAATCTTCTATCGGTCCTGCTACTTTGGTGTCAGTTTCTCGTGTGTTGGGTTAGGGGACGAGCCACACTTTGGGGATGGATGAGGGGCGGTTTTCGGTGCTGTCGCCGCGCCGGTGATGTGGACGTTTTCCATGTCCATGCTAATGTATTCCATGTCCTCCGAATCCGTGGTGCTGTCCGTGTCTTCCTCGTACGTGGGGGAAGGTTCCCTAGGAGCAGTCAGCGGTGCATTGCAAAGTTATCGTTGCTCTGAATGACCTGGTAACATTCTGGGGCTGATGTCGAGCCACTGGGACCTGCTCTACCATCCGCTGCGACACTGTCTGCTGCGGCATATCATGACCGTCTCTCAGTGCGACAGCAGCCCGATGGTCATCGCGCTCAGCCAGTTCTTGGAGCACGAGTCTCTGGAGCTGGTCCGTGTCGGACTCGATAGCGAGGTCGATGCTCGATGCAAACTTGTGGTCGCGCAGACTCCCGACGAGCGCGTTCAGGGAGGTGGCTTGGAGGTCGAAGGCGAGGTCTTCGTCGCTGAGCGGGACATCCGAGCGGGCCTTGCCTTTGCGTGTGGCTTGGATGGCAGCTATGTCGTTGAGCGCCAACTCAGCGACGAGGACCTGCGACGCGGCGTCGAGGGCTTCGAGGTCGTCGAGTTGGGGCTCAATGACAAAGTTACTACCGAGTAGAGACATGGTCAGGGGGAGAGAAGAAGAAAGTGAGAATGGACCCGACGGATGAGCAATTTCTC
This sequence comes from Leccinellum rugosiceps, assembly GCA_038089755.1. Classification (NCBI taxonomy): domain Eukaryota; kingdom Fungi; phylum Basidiomycota; class Agaricomycetes; order Boletales; family Boletaceae; genus Leccinellum; species Leccinellum rugosiceps. The sequence continues at coordinate 31,376 of JBBPLL010000100.1, read as the reverse complement.
CTAATATTATTATCTGGAAGATAGGGGATGCACATGTGCATCACGGTTGATCAGCAACGACGAACCTTCAGATATCTTGCAACATCACCCTCTCGACGGGTTAACCGGCAAGCTTGGGCCGCGGCCGGCCGGCGGCGCGTCAGGAAATTGGTAAAGTGATGATATGTCTAGATATTGATGATATACCTAGATATACCCTTGAAAATTTCAACTGAGCAAAATTTCAACTATCTGGCTGTTATCTACACGTAAAATACATCAACTCTAGCTAGTTTAATTTGTGTTGTCATAAGGTATGAGGAATATCAGGGAATATCATCTCCACACTGATTTCCTGATCTGAGAAAGCCGCGCGGAAATAGCTTCGTGTAAATAAATATTTACAGCACTTTGCAAAACTAGTGAGACTCGAGCAAAATTGGAAAATATTAGTCATAGTCGCGAGATAACGGACTTAGAAAAAATTCGATGATTTGACCCCTGATTGTAACCATCATGCCGCCGAAACGAAAGTACAAAAGTGTCGATATCATCGAAAACAGCTCTGATAACGAGCTAACTGACATAGAAGGCCTTTCTGACACTGCAGCAGACACCAATGACATTCTTCTGTATGACAAGATCGATCGCGAACTTGCCAGTTACATCCCTGAAGCTGAAGATATGACTGTGACGACCGACAGGACTCAACCAGCAGCCCAGGACCCACAGCCAAACCCCAAGAAAGCAATGAACGGAGGTGTAACGATTGTCTTGCAGTAGTCCAGATAGCTCGTCAAGAAATCGATCAGGGCGATGGCGAATGATCTTGAGCAGATAGTGGATGTCAGGGCGGTTCAGAGCTCTCTGACGGCCCATGAGTTCCGTGGATGCTTGTGCTTCAACGTCGCCAGTGTCTTGATAGAGCTTGAGAACACGAAAGAATGTAGCTCTTGAGAAACCGATGCACTGCAGGATTTGCGGGACAGTGAGTATCCCTTGCTCATGAAGTCGTATGGCGGCAATCTTGATGTCTCGGGATAGCCTTTTGTTGACCATTGATAACGTTGCAGACGGTGTAAAGGGCAGTGAATCACACAAAAAAATTCTAAGTCCAATTATGTACATGTATTACTAATGTTTCCTCAACTGACGACGAGTCTCATTAGTATTGCAAAATGGTGTAAACGCAAAATTATTCTAACGAGGATATCGTAAATTCCTTATAACTTGAAATGGGCTGGTCTGCTAAGTGCCTTAGAACTGCGGCACAGCAAGTTATGACCGACTCAATTGCACAAAGGCGGTCGCGAACTCACCTGAATCTGATACGTTCCACTTGCTTTCGTGAGGTAACGTACCCATTTGATACTGTGATAGTTGCTTTCCTCAAACACCCTCAAGAAACGAACAATGAGCCCAGACGCGATGAAGCCCACGACCTGGAAGTCGACATCGATTGGGGGTCGAACCCATACCTGTCGGACGGTTGTCGACATAAGTTCAGCAGAGGCTGTGAATGTACATTCTTGGCCGTCTCGTATTCGGGGTATCCTGGGCAAAATATAAACTCACTGCCGCTCGAGCTATAGAACCTGACATACTTCCAGATGACGACGTTCTCCGCAGGGACATACTTGGCTTTACCATTGGCAACCTTGCAATTCACGGTCGTCGTGTTCAGCGGAGTTGGTATTCTCAGGACAACATCCGTAGCGGAGAGCTTGTTATCCACGTTTGCTTCGACGTAGACTTTGTAGGAAACCTGCGAAGTACCAATCTCGTCGACGGTCGCAATTACGCGCAGCGGCAGCTTCACATTCGACGTTACTCTGTACCTATGGACAAGGTGTTGGGATTCAATTTCAAGAAGACAAGGAAAAGTCGCTGCTCGCCTCATGAGTTTAAATTTACCGTCAGGGGGAATGAAAGAGATGGTTTGATCAGAAACAGATTTATCCAGGCGGACACATTGGTGGAATCGACAATCGCCTAGCTCCACTCCATCGCTTCCACCGGTAGCATGATCACTTTTATCCGTGACCAATTTGCCATTGAGGTCGAGTTTGCACTCTGGTGTGCCACTCAAATAGGGCTGGATTTGGATGTGACCGTCGACGTCAGCTAGAAGTATGCTTCCTGCAGTAACAACATGAGCACATTCGCCGAAATGCAAGATCCTGCGACTGACCTATGGCACACATGCTTAGGTTAACTATCTCAATAACGTCGACAAATACTTCATTCTTTTTATATTTGACGTCACCACGTCGCAAACTTGTCGCACCTATCGCTGGCGCGGTGATCTTTGCAGACTTTTCCTGTGACACATAGTGAACTAAGAAGCAGAGCGTGAGCGAACAAACATACCGCAACATGTAGAGATGACATGACACTCTCTGTCGTTATATGGCTCTTCAGCTAACCAAATCTGTCAGGATGAGTATAGACACTTGATAATTCACAAACAGGTGGGATCTGATGGTGGACAGTGACCACGACTTCCACGTTTTGGTTGTTTCTCCGGTACGCTATTGATGGACGTGAGGAATGTATGACGATACATATTTATGGGGAAATAACGAACGAACATCTTACTGCGTTATCTTCGTGCCGCATGTTTCCATTGTTGGGTACACTGATATCGATGGACATCTCCGCACGCTTCCTGTATTGTGTAACGTAGTTGATTGATGCAGAAATGTGATCGTCAAGAGAGACGGAACTGGAAAACGGTCAGTCCTATGCGAGGTGACGGAACTACAATGAACGGCTTACAGAGGCGGGGTGAATTGTTCTTTGTGTTGCTCACCTGCACGCACAGTTTCTTCAACATTCACCACTGGTTGGTCATTTTTGTAAAGTCCGATAAACTCTATCGTTTTATGGGACTCCTCCACAAGCCGGATTTCAATGGCTAGAGAAGGGGATCGAACGCGCCATCTACTATACAGATACTTTCCTACCTGATATATAGAACATGGGATTGTCGGTTTCCAGCGAGGTGGGATGATTGCTGGAGGATGGCTGGGCAGAGACGATGAGAGAGTTGAGGATACGATGGTGGTAAGGGGCGATCTAACGTGCAAACCAAACCTTACCTTGTTAGCATTCATCAACCTTCGCTCTTCCAACAAGTCTGCTCGGGTCTTGCAGCATTTCGCAATGATTTCGCTGATGTTTGTCGGGTCGAGAGACAGTGCGACCGAGTAGCATTCGATGGCAGCATTGAGGTCCCTGGGTCCCATTAAGGTGTCACCCTGTTTCTCAAGTTTCTCGACACAACGTCGTCGAAAATCTGGAAAAGTTCTCAGATGCAACTCAGTCTCGTCCCTGCAACCACTCACTGAGTTCCCATTCAGCTTGGTCATCGGGAGCTCTCATCTCCGATAGTTTGTTTTGCATCTTGCGGAAACACGCTACCGCTTCTGGAATGCGATCGCTGCCCTCGAGGTCATCGCAACGCGCCCGATAGATATGGAACTTTTTTGAACCTGGAGCTGAATTGGATCGACCTGATTATGTAGACCAATCCATACCTTTTCCAACCAGCGTGCCTGGCAGCATTTGACAATGATATCACTGATATTTGTTGGGTCGAGAGAGAGAGCAATGGAATAGCATTCGATGGTTGTGTTAAGATCCCCGGACTTCATCAAGGTGTCACCCTATTTCTCAAGTTTCTTGACACAGCGTCGTCGGAAATCTGCAGGAACAGTCTCAGATGGCCTCAGTGGCACCACTGCGACTCGGTCTACTTACCGACTTCCCATGTTCCTCCATTAGGGGTGTGCATCTCCGATAGTTCATCTTGCATCTTACGAAAGCATTCGATCGCTTCTGGGATGCGATTGCTGCCTTCAAGAACATCGCATATCGCACAATAGATGCGTGACTTTGGAACGTTGAACTGAACGGAATGAGAATTATCATCAACTCCAGATTATCAAGCGAAACATACCTTAGCTGCATCATCTGAATGCAATGCCCTATCGGCCGAGGAATTAGTCGGTACCATCATTGCCCATTGATACAGACGAGCCTCGTTGAGGTGGCCCGCATAGGTGCATTTTTGCGCATGGCCATCAGGGGTAATCCGCACAGCCTTTTCGGACCACTCGACGGCTCTCTCGAGATCAGTGGCGTCGTGGCACAGCTGAAATTGTCTGTGTAATGCAAGACCGAGTTTGTCAAATCTAACAGGTTTGTCGAAATAATCCTCTGGAACCTCGTCTGCAGCTCTAACCCATTTTGAGATCAACTCATCAAGCTTCTTCCAGTCGTCAGATATCTGGAGTCCATCGAGTTCATATGTCTGCAGCACCAGATCTGCGGCACGGCGTGCATGAGTACCCCGAGGACAAACGGTTTCGAGTTCATTGATGTATTTGTGTAGTGTGCTTTGGGGCACTTGAAGTCCTGATGCGCGATAATACAAAAGAGCTTGCGTTAGATATAACAACGTCATAGGCCGATCCCGGTGGTCACCAGCGCGCAACCTCAGTGCTTCCACAAACTGCGAGGTAGATTCATGAAAATTTTGGTTTGCGCGACGAACCTGATCAGAGAGAAATTGTGCTTTAGCGAGATTGGACAAGGCAACGATGCGACGCGGATTGTCCTCTGGGCATTTTTGTAGAGCTTGGGTGAAAAGTGTAACGGAGGATTCGAGACCTTTTTCGTCATAGTTTCTGTGATAGTCAAGAAAAGCGCGGTGCCCCTCATCTGTCAGATTCGTGACATCTGGGAGTGTTGAGCGTTCCCCCTGGTCCCACGACAAGACTCTTCAGAAAGAAAACGGTAATGGTAACAACATTCCACCTACACGGTCGTCGAAATGATTAGACATCCAGTAGTTACCATACCATCGTCACGCAGAAACGAGGAGTGATATAGAGGGCATGGATTCCTTGATCGTGAATGCTGTGGAAAGTTGAATACTTCAAGTTGCAGCAGGTGTACAGAAAATTCGTCCTTACATCTAGTCTGCTCGAGTAAATCAGACACACATATCTCCAATGTGCCAAGAGGCTCTCCACTTCCCAACACAGGGGAAAACTCGAAAGATGCACAAAGAACCAACCGAACTTTAGTGGATGGAGCAGACGGTCTGGAAAGCCATTAATACGGATAATCGCAGGACGCAACCTCGATGGTGTCGTACAAGTAGATTCGGTTATTCCATTGGATATTGTGATCATCTACCAGGGCAGGCTTATTTTCAGTCCACCAGGATATGCCACCATCGATCTCAATACAAACAAAGAATCCAACAGGAACATATCCAAGGTCGACCGTAACATTTTCAGCACATATATCTGCGTGGCAGCTGTCACCCCTCCGAAAATCGACTGCAAAGAGATGTTCATACGTGTGATGACGATTCGCGACTCCGAAATCTTGGCCTTTCGCACCAGTACACTATAATAAATCAGTCATTGCAAACGGTGTATCGAAAGATTATACAGACTCGAGATAGCTCCGGAAAGGGCTTGATACCTACGGCAAGTCAATCAAATAGAGCATGAAATGATAAAAAGTCCTCACTCGTGATAGGCGGTATAATTACTCCAAATTGCGACACCAAATGCTCGAGATATTCCAGAAGCGATGCCAGACACAGGAAATACTCCAGAAGTGCCACCAGACACTTGAGATACTCCAGAAACAATGCGAAGGTTCGTGATCCCTGTAACGGCCTGACGACGGTGACCCCCAGTGTCGGTCTGACTTTCATCTTGAAACCTTTTATGAGAACCGTCTGGTTCTCGAACTGGGTACCCTTGCGACACGACTGTGGATCCAGGTTATGGAACTCAGACTTCCATTTGTATGCCCCGAGGTCATCATCTTCCTCAGCTGATTTCCATACAAGGATTTTTTCACCATCCACATACTGACGCCCATAGAAGGATCCCAAAGCCCATGAGCTCGTTTGATAAAGGCCAGTAATCAAGTATAGGGAGTTATGACCTGCGGAATGACTCCAACGATGTGCATGCTTGATGGCAAGATCTCGAAACTCGTCCAATTTCCGTCGATCCTGAAGGTCATAGAGTTTTGCACCTGATGGCAGGATGAGTATAGCACCCTTCGCAGCGGTTGCGGTGAATTTGTGAATGCCACTAAACAAAGTATTGTTAAAGTTGAAATTCGACAGACTGGCAATGATGTTCGGTACCTCTCCTGACTTATATCTTGCCTGACGCCAGTAAAGAATGAGTGTTGGAGGACAGAGGTGGCGTTTCTGCGTATCAGGTCATCGTCCAACGAAACCGCCTGGAATTCGTCGGAACGCGATGGGGAACGTATGTTGCAGAGGACGTGGAATGCCCCACTCTCGTCGACATGCCCAACATCCCCAATGCGAAGACCCTCTCGGCTGCTTGGATTGGGGCAACGCAGAGGGTAGCCAAATTTCTGTCGCAAGTTATTTGCGTACACGTCTTGTGGAACGTCGTTCATAAGTTGTCGGAGCGGCGTGTATGCCAGCTGCCAGCACGATGCATTGAGCTAACGTTTGCGTTCGACAAAACCCTCCCCCACTATCGTGGGAGTCAGGGAACGTCACTGAGCGCTTGTCTAGTTCAGCATCATTAGCTTGGTATCCACTTTTTTCGAGTACTGTTATGGTCCCACTGCAGCCTGCGAAAACCCAGCTCGCCTATTTATGCGACCGATGAACGCTTGGGTCATGATGCATGATGGTCCAAGTCTGCTCTCCTGGGTACGTATACCATTTGACCATTTGATTGACGCTCTCCGTGATGTCTCTTTAGATGTTATTGCTCAGTGTATCCACAAGCTTACATCTTCTCGACCTGCTTTCAATGCCCATTGACCTCATTTGCATTATCATTCTTGCTTACTTTTCCTTAGATTATGATTCTACCCCTTCTGTTGAAAAAAATCACTGTTCGTATCCTCCATCATGAATATGATGTTGATATCGTCTACAGGCTTACCTGCACATCTACCCCGCTGTCTAAGACCGTAAAACAAGCGAGTGCAAGACATGAGAAAAGATTAATGAAAGTCGAGGAGAAGAAAAACAAACTGGTTGTTATTGATAATGAATGGTCAAGTATTGTTCCAAGAAGACTGTTTTGCATGTCATAATTCCAAGGGAACGGAGTGGTCAGATCCCCCTGTTTGTGTTGTTGTGGCCGATATCATACAGACGCTGAAGACATTGATCCTATGTCGAATTCTGTGGTAAATATTGACTGTCTTGTTGTGAAAGATGAGTTCATTATCCGGAAATATATTCTACAATTTGTGTCCGTTCATTTCACTTTGATTCATCCTATTTTGAACGGACCCATGCTACAGCAATGTGACGATGAGAAACAAGCAATCAAAGAATGATCTGTTCTGAGTGTCTGTGGGCGTTATCCAGGAAAAACATTCCACGTTTTGATATTGCACCCTGGATCATGAGTACATGCAGTACGTCGCAAGTCTGATAATGCAAAATATTGAATTCCATTTGCCCTCACATATTGCTGTGCCACCCGACGTACACGCGCACGGACTCTGCCTGCTGGCCCCCGTCTTCACACACACACACACGTGTGTCCCTTCTCCCTGTCCTTGTCCAACACCCACGATCACCCTCACACAGATCCACCTTCAAGTGTGAGGGAGCTCTCATCAGAGGGCAACCGCTACCCCGACCGTCGTCCTTCCATATTCCTGTCGGTAACTTCCAACCGTAACACTCAAATGGAGTGGAACCCTCCGAGTTGTGTAGATAGGAGAAGGCGGGTAGGGACTGGAGGAGGCTGCTTATCAGCGCACGCCATCGTCCGAGGATGATCCTACGGGCCAGCCGGGCTAACGAGCTCCTTTCCGGTTGCTTGCCTGCGCTTCTCCGTTGGCCCAGATAAGATGAAGTAGAAGAGCGGAGTACGAAATCCAACGAAAATGTTGCAGCACAGCCACCTGTAATATTCATGTCAGCCTTCGCTCGAACAACTCGCTCGTGTCGTGTTCTTTTCTACGAACAACGTTCACGTTTATCGACTACTCAGCCTCCTCGACCACCACCGCCTACAGAGAAGCTTCACGTCGAGACTTTTGCAGCACCATCAAAACCCAAGCTCTATTACACACGGCCACCTCGGCGCGATGACTTGCCCAAGATACAAGTACCCGCGTCCATCTGTTGCTTTCCAACGAAGAAACTAAATTGGGCTCGTGCAGAAACGGTGGCCGCTCATTCTCGCGTTTGCCGCGGTGGGAGTGTCCGGATGGGCTGCGTTCCTCTTCGTAGCTATGAACCAAGAACGTCTGTCGAGCTCCGTTGTACGTCAAGTTTTGCAGACTGCGCGAGATGATAAGGCGTTGCAAGAGGCGTTGGGAGACGCCATACGTTTTGAGCCGGCATGGTACCTCAATGGAGACCCATGGGTCAATGGTTCCGTACGTGCCTGGCTTCGGTTTCCTGCTGCGTGCCGGATGTGTAGAGGCTGACGCAGCACATCCGCTAGGTCAATTTGCCGCAGGGAAACGTCGATGTCAGCTTTCGGCTCAAAGGCCACCGAGGTTAGCCTAGGCGGCTTTTGAACGATATGATCGGGTTCTAAGGCTATTACAGGCAGCGGAACGCTGTACTTTACGAGCATTCGCAAAGCAAAAGGAGAAGCGTTCACGCCACGTAAGTTCTGCATGCACTGTATTTATAAACTTTCGGAGACCCATTGCTTTGGTCCAAGTGCGATTCAGGGTCATTTGCGACGATGGTAGAGTTATCAATATTGCAGCGCAGCCTGTCCCTGCATCTGGATCGGGACCATGACGATTTTGACTACAACACGTGTTCGCTGGATTCTGGTAGTGGAAATTCATGTTCATTCCCCACTCGCCATGCATCATGTGCGATACAATAAGAGCGGGCGCGAAGCGCCCATTGTTAGAGCCGTGTGCGTAAACTCTGATCCCCTGTGTTCCGCCGCCACATCACGGCGCAGGCTATCACACAGCCTCATGATGTAAGGTATTATAAGGGTGTTCCTCACCAGGTCCGGCCTTACACGTTACCGCCATGAGCAACAACATCAAGGTATTGACGATTGGAGGGTCGAGGAACATTGGTTACTTTGCGTCTGTCAGGCTCCTTGGTACGTCTAGTGTCCGCCCGACTTGTACTGTGCCGAACAATAGCAAACAGAATTAGGGGCCACTGTTACCTTCATGTTGAGAAAGACCAACGTGTTCGACGGTGACGAAACGATTCAAAAGTACGTCAACGCCGGGAAAGCCAGGGTTGTCCAAGGCGACGCACTCGTCAAGGAAGACGTTCAACGTGCCTGGGTTGCTGCCAAGGGAGATGACGGGAAGCCCATTGAATTTCTCGTCTTCACGGTCGGTAAGTCATGCCTCTTCGACCCTGTTGTCCCTTGCCCGATCTCATGCGTTCCACTTGATAGGCGGGACACCTCATTTCAAACTCGGCAAGGGTTTCATGGTTTCGCCTCTCAACCTCGTGACCCAATCCATCCTGAACTGTCTCGAGACCATCCCCACACCTCATCCCAAGATCATCACCGTTTCATCCATCGGAACCACCCATCTCAGCCACAAAAAGCTCCCATTTCTCCTTAAACCATTTTACAGCTACTTGCTCCCTGGCCCACACGCGGACAAGCGTGGCGTGGAGGAAGTACTGGCGTACTGTGCGGGATGGGAGTGGGGCGCAGAGGACTGCCCCGGGATGGAGGTGCTCAGTAGGGATTGGAAGACGAATGTGAACTTGCCGATACCGGGGTCGTTGAAGGACGAAGTGGTCGTGGTGCGGCCCGCACTCTTGACGGACGGTGCATGTCGCGCGGATGGTATCACTGGCGAGGACTCCGCATCGAATCACCGGGAGCCATACAAGGTCAGCGAGGGAGACCTCGAGGGACCGTGGACGGTTTCGAGAAAGGACGTGGCGCATTTCGTGGTGGAGAAGGTTATCAAGAATTGGGATGAGTGGAAAGGGAAGCGGGTGAGCATCGCATATTAGTACTAGGAGCCTTTCTACTATATCATCGAGCGTACATATGACATCTATTGCCGTACTGAACAAGATTCTATGTAAACATTGTATAAACAATCCTACTCATTCTCAATCTATCCATGGCATCCACGTCAATTCTCCCAAAACTCGTCTCAGGGTTCACCGTCATCCCGGTCGCCTACGCAAACTCGACACATATACTCTACGCCCGCGCACACATCTCCAAATCTCAAGATGTTGCCATATATCCAGAAGGAAGGACACTCTTTATCGTCAACGTTCCTGTCGATGCGACAGATCGCGAAATCTCACTTTTTTTCAAGTCGTGTGGGGCAGTGGAGCGGGTCATGTACGACCGGGACCCGTTGCGCGGGTCAGAGCAAAAGGAAGAGGAAGTCACAGAGACGTCACCATTCACATCGCGATCACCATCCCCAGCACCGCCGAAGAGCGAAGAACCGGAATCAACAAAAAAGTCCAAAAAACGAGGACGACCACGAACAGAGGAGAGAATCCCTCCCAGCGTCGTACCCCTCCCGCTCTTCCCGACCCGGACACTCCGAAAAACGGGCGGAATCGCCCACGTCGTCTTCCTGGACACGACGTCGCTCGAGAAAGCGCTCGCTGCACCGGCCATGACCAAGCCACGGCCTTGGCCCTCGTCATCGTCGTCCTCCGAAGAGCCGCGGGGCCTCGCGCACTACGCTGCACTGTACGACGCCCAGCGGCCGCCACTCGATGTCGTCAAGGCGCATGCAGACACGTGGATGGAGCGGTTTGAGTTCGATCTGGCGAAGACGAAACGACAGTCGGCGTATCGCAAGGGAGAGGCAATCGTGGATGAGGACGGGTTCACGCTCGTGACGAGGGGCGGAGCGTACGGCCAAACGCTCGGCGGTGGTGTCGGGGTCGCGAGCAAAATATTCGAGCGGACGGGGCAGACAGGGAGCGGTAAGAGGAAGAAGGAGCCGAAGGAGAAGGAATCGTTTTATGCGTTCCAAAAGGCTGAGAAGCAGAGAACAGGTGGGGTGGAGCGGAATTATGTTGCAGCACTCTGGCTGAAAATATCGCTTGTTTCCAGCGTTGCTCGATCTCAGGAAGAACTTTGAGGCGGACAAGGCACGCATAGAAAAGTTGAAGGAGTCCCGGCGGTTCAAGCCTTACTGATTGCAGGTGCGGTACGGTCGTGTATCTGGCGATGGGCGAATCATGATTGTTTCCGCCTAGAGCATACCGTGGCTATGGGACTCGGGCATTTTCCGGATGGATCTAGACACCAGAAAAGAGTCCCATGATTAGCAATGCTTGCCGACGAAAAAAAGATGCGCAAGGGACGGTCCGTAGTACGTGAACTACTGTCCGCTTCTAATAACACGAACATCCATTCCACTCTTTCCCGCATCTATAACAAAATGCTTGACGACACCAACAGACCATATGACGACAACCGTCGGAGCGCTCCACTATCATTTGACATCCGGGGCAGGTTTTCCACTTCTTCTTTTCGGCAAGAGAGCGAACTCGGAGGGCTTCCGAGTTGTCGTCACAGCCATCTCCAGGGCGTGCGTGCCTTTTGCATCCGGAGCATACGTCCGTGCTGCATTCTGGGCACGCACGACATTACACACGGCGTTGATGCCGGCGATCTACTGATGAGGTTCAAACACTTCTTGTTGGGACAGTAAATGCGCAAGTTGGGAGGCGTGGCTGCCTCGGCGCACTTGGACGAAAAAGTCGTGCGGTGTGAACCGGACAAAAAGCTTAGGAAAATGTCCTTGGGAAGCTGCTTTTGGCAACATTGCAAAGGAAATAATCCTTCGTTTTTGCTGGCGACTTCGGCCATGGCGAGCACGCACTGGCGGCAGATGAAATGGCCGCAGAGCCCGGTGAGACAGGCGATGCACTCGACATCGTCTCGGCAAACGACACAATCGACTCTACCGTGATTCATGTATGGTAAGTTGGCGAAGGCCTACAATGCTATTCTTTCGTTACCTGGCTGGCTGTCGAGTTTTCCATCCTTGTGTATTCTTTGAGGTGGGCCCCGTTTCTGGCTGAGGCCGTTCGGATACTGTATCAGCGACTAGGAGTTTTCCTCTGAACCATGATCAGTTCTACGCGGTGCGATGGACAGGGGAACTTGAAAGGCGCTTACAAGAACTCTGAAAAGGATGTATTTCCCATTTCCATTTGTGCCTGGGTTGGTGGCGGAAGTCATCCCCTACGCTCAAACACGAGCGCTGACTCATAGTCGCCGCGTTCAGCCTTTTCCAGGAGGGCTAGTCGCTGGATGAATTGCGTTCGAGGATCTGACTCTTGATTTAATTCCATAACACATCATTTCGTTTTGTTTTTCGATGATGAGCTTCTCGATGCGATGAAGGAACGAGTCGTGGTACTAGTACTTACCCTTCTTTTCCGTAGTACTGTTGAATTTAAAGGGTAAGGCGAGGAGCAATCGGCGAACGGTGAGGATGAGACCCATTCAAGTTCTTGATCTTGGACTGGAGTTGAACCTAACCTTAATTCAGGGGCATATTGTGCAGACCTAACCCTATATTTGGGGTACGCCTTCCTCATTGCTACTTTCACCATCGAGCCTAATAACGTCACCGACTATGGACGACGAGAGTGCCGAGATTGAATTGGTGAGTTGTGCTCCTTACGCTTTTGATTTGCACGGCTGACCTGCGACACGCTCAGCTCGAGCAAAACTTGAATAAGACCCACCAGATATCGCAACGGATGATATGTACGTGTACCAATGTTGCATTCGTCGCGATCGAGGCTCATCTCACCAGCTATACTGTCCAACTTTGATACTCGTTTGGTCAAGTTGGAAAAATCAATTCTTCCGCTGTACGCCGCTACACAGAAACTCAACCACCGGTCGCACAGTACGCATTTGGAGTCGCATATCGAAACATGTATTCTTCACAACGCCCCGAGCAGACATCGATCGCGCGCTTTTGAAAATTGATGAGGTAGCGAGCAGCCATGAAGGGATTGCTGAAGAAGAGGGTCTCATCCTACGAGGGTACGTCTCGACTTGTTTTTGGTTCCGAGGCTGCCATGCTGACGTGCGTCCTCCAGTCCTCAGGCAGGACAACTGGACATATATATCGACACTCTTGCGCGCTTGAATGCGGCCATCGCGTTCAAATCTTCAGACGAAGACTCGCATGAAAAGGTACATTTTGCATTTTATCGTCAGTTCGACTACCCATTACTGCTGCCCGTAGGCCCGTCTCGTCGAAACTGGTACAAAGAAGCTCATGCAATTGTACACAAAGCTTGTCGCTGAGGGATCATCGGGTTCGCCTCCGATAGCAGGTCTTGACTTTACGCCTTCGACTTTCCCGCCAGCGTTGCTCGCCCATCTCAAGCCTCTCGTTGTATTCTTGCGTAGTCTTCCGTTGCCGTCCACACATCCGTCACATCCTGCTGGTCAGAACATTCTTGCTACCTTGAGGGAGGCACAACGTGGATACGCTGATATGCGCGGAACGTGGAATCGCAAGTCGTTGGAAACGCATGCCAAACGAGTCGTCGACCGTGCTGAAACGTTGGATGGTGTTATTGCGGGCAAGGAATTCGGGACCTGGGTGGAAAACCTGGTTCGTATCGCAGAGGTGAGTGGCTTCCTTTTTCTGCGACCGGTTTTTGCAGCTGACTGTGCCCTGTCGAGACCGAATATTCCCTTCTTACCGATCTTGCACCTCTGACTGTCCCTCCTCTCTTAGCATCCACCTACGATACTCTGCTCAATCCCCTTCTCACACTCTTTACGGATACGCTCTCTTCATTGACTGCTATCATCAAACGCTCCCTTCATAAGTACACTTTCCATGCGCTCGCTACATACGCTGCTCTATCGGCCCCCCAGAGTCGCTGGGAAGTCATCATGAACAGGAGAGGGGAAGGATCCAGAGACACGAACGAGTTGCGGGACGGGCTGGCTTCTGTGAGGAGCGTATGTCTGCGAACCTTCCCGGAATTCCTGGCGGATTTGAAGTTGGCGGCTACGGGACCAGGAAAGGGTGGGGAGTTGGGCGTAAGCCTGGCTGATTTCACGATATCTGTAAGCGTCTCGAATTTTTTTCCCCGGGACTCAAAACTCGTTCCGTTGACCTTCTATCAGACAGTCCAATATCTGGACAGAATCCCAGAAGTGAAGGGAGCGGTTGGGGCGGCGCTTCTTGCACTTGGGGACGGGAACTGGAAGATGGGCGAGGGTAAGCAGGTGGGGAAAACCCAAAAGGGCTCGACGATCGAAGTGACCGAGAAGGTCCTCCTTCAACATTACACCTGTAAGTCCTTCTTTCATATATGCGCTTCTTTGCGTGGATCGCTCACTTGCGAGTGCGTTTTAAAGTCGACATCGTGACCACGACCGCGAGCAGCCTGACAACCCTGTCTCGAACACAACGCCGCGGCGCGTTCGGGTCTATATTCTTGCTCAACAACATCTCCTACATATATACCCGCCTGGTGTTGAAACCTACGCATCCGGGGCTGACAGAACTTGTCACCCGGCCCACCGCAGACGCGCTCACGTCGGCGTTTCGGACCGCGAAAGCAGGTTACTTTGACGCTAACTTTTCACCTCTGATGCAAGCGTTGAGCGAGGATCGGGAAAAGGAAAAAGTGGGCAGCAGTGCGTGGAAGGCGGCGACCAAGGAAAAGTTTACACGATTCTATGATCTGTTGGAGGAAATCGGGGAGAGGCATCGAATGGCAAGGGTGTTGGAGGACGAGGGGGATGGGAAGAAGGCGATCGCGGAGGAAGCTGTCAAGCTTGTCATACCAAGTTTGCAGCGGTTCATTCAGAAACAGAAGGACAAGGAGTTCAGCAAGAGTGAGTGCATGAACCCTCGTCTTTTTTCTTCGTCCAGTTGTGATGTTGTGATTGCATCGTATATGTGTTTACATCCCTCTCGCGACAGATCCTCAAAAGTGTGAGTACAAAGTTATTGCTTGATGGGGGTCGTACGCGGTCAACTTTTTTTGTTCAGATATCAAGCTATCGTCGGAAGAAGTGGAGGCTCAAATACGTGGTTTTTACAAGTAATTTTCTGGACGAGGGCATGAACGCAACCCTTTCCGTCAGCTTTTCCTTGCCATTCTGACATTGCGGTGTCGCTAATCGTACCGGTCACACAGTGCCCTTCAATCCTAGTCGGAAGACCATGAAATCTGGTCATCCACCTCATTCCCATTTTCCCTGTACCGATTTTGAAAGACTTGTAAGCTTTTGTGAAATGTGTACCGCACTCTTCAACGTGTGCTTTTCAAAAGCTTGACACAGGTCTTCGGAAAGATCGATGATTTTACGGACGGGAGGTCCAACTCGTCTAGGTATGTATTAGTGTATCGATCTGGTGCAGAGTTATCTCGGTACGCGAATGTCATCCAAAACGAATGGAACTTCCTGTTCTATCGTCAGATTGCACATGCGCAGCTCGAGGAAGCATCAGAACCGAGACATGATGTCAGATATTGGCTGCCGAAGTACAACAGGAGGTAAGTAATGTGCTGATGATCTTGACATCCCCGGCCCTGAAAATCGTCGAAGGCATTGTCGATCTCCCCTTCCTTTCATCTCTCACCAATGACTGACAACAATCGGAGGCATTGTGTCCACTTGGGAAATGTACCGGCTCCCGTTCGGGGACGCCAGAGCCAGGAGTTGTGAGCTGACGTGCAAATGACTCAATCACAGAGCGGTGGTATAAGTTAAAGGAAAGACCAAGATTATACTACTATCGCAATTCTGCAAATCCGACTCGGGGATTTTCACCGAATTCGAACGTGGTATACCAGCCCCGGAGGAAAATGTTTCCGACCAACCAGAACGCTGGTGAAGGGAGAGAGGGATCGGTGATCAACATAAACAATCGGGAAAATCACAGATAGAAAGACTCACCAGCCCCTGTAGGCTGAGCGACGATGCTGCTAAAACACCTGTCTGAGCCTGACGAAATCTCTCCAAGTCTGAGGAGTTCGGGAGGCATCTCAAAGGGCTTGCCATTGAAACTAAAGCTGATTGCCGGGAATGAATCGCACGGAACTACAAGGCGTTAGCGCGACTAAAATTGCGAAAACCTATCGACACCTACAGGAATAGTATCCTTCACCCTCGTTTATACCACCAAGGGCATTATACATATTGGAAACTCGCATTGGATCACCAATTATTAAGGTGGCACCAGTGTCGATGACGACGGGTATATTGGTTAGAAGCAGATTGCCCTTGCCATCACGAATGCTCTGCATTTCCACTTGCCACTGCGCCTGAATGGCTCGTATGAGAGATCATTTAC
The DNA here is from genome assembly GCA_038089755.1 of Leccinellum rugosiceps. Classification (NCBI taxonomy): domain Eukaryota; kingdom Fungi; phylum Basidiomycota; class Agaricomycetes; order Boletales; family Boletaceae; genus Leccinellum; species Leccinellum rugosiceps. The sequence continues at coordinate 15,071 of JBBPLL010000100.1, read as the reverse complement.
ATCCATCCGGCGTTTCATCTCACCTGGACCGTCACAGGGGTATACGTGAATTCACCTTTGTAAAGGTTAGGGTTAACTCCACCGATGTACAACTCGCCTCCATCGGGGGTGAGCTTGACTGAAAATACCGGCTCGATAACCTTGGAGTCCGCGAGCGTTGCGAACAATGGATTAGCAGGATAAGTCGAGATAGACTCAAAAGACATTCCCAATATGCCGTCTGGGGCCCAATTCTTTTTCTGTAATCGATCGGAATACCAATATGCAGCACCGATGGTCTGCTCGTCCACCTGTTAGGCAGTCAGAGAAGTGATCATGTTTCATAAACGATATGGAACATACAGTGAAACCAGAAATGGTCACATTATCCACAAATTGCATACCAATGGCACTGGATCCGTCGCCAAACTTCACAGAGAACGTCTTACGCAGGTTTTTGGCACTGCTTGACCCGTCTGCATTCCAGAGAGTGTGACCATGGCAAGTTTCATCGCAGAGGTCCCATGGCAGGAACATGTCGCTGTTCCAAAATTGAATAAGTAAACTGGATGTGCTCTACAAAAAGTGCTCACCTAGACCCTGTGTCGATTTCGACTTCACGACGATAGGGAATCGATTAGGATAAACGTTTGTCAGGAGCGTGAAGGGAAACTACCAGAAAAGGTCGCCGGGGGAGTACCGACGGAAATCTCGCCATACCAAATCATCTCCCGGTCAGTCATCAAAGGTGCGCCAGCCCCACGCTCTCGCATTCCGCTCCCACTCAGGGCATACGGGTGTATCGTTCCCGTGTTCTTTTCATAATTGTCGAGGCTACGAAGAACCTTGCTAAATAAAAACAATGTTTGAATGAGAGTGAATGCAATGTCACCGCTCGCGAACTTACGCGGTGAGTGATGCAACGTGAGCGTTGAGTGCGTCAACATTAACAATGTTGTCTGGATTCGGGAAGGGTGTGTGTTTAGTGAGTTTTATGGCGATACCATTGTTTTTGACCACCGGCTTGGGCATTGCAATTGCAAAAACAAACAGTGCAAAGATGGTTATGGCCAATGAGAAGCACATGAGTTTAAACTTGGGGAAATGATCAATCGACCAAAGCCCAATTTCACGGTTGACTCACGTATTGCAGCAGATCCGAGTCATCGAAGATGGGTGTCAACCATTGGAACTCGTTCATTATAACTTGAAGTCAAACGAACATCTGATCGGCTAGTAGTACTTCGACTTGAGAAACGAATGGATCAAACTAATGATCTGTACGGGCGATGTCGCCGGCATAATGATGATCCGGAATGCACAGCAGCCTGAGAGGACGATAAGTTAAGGCTGGGCCGAAACCGCTGCACCGCCCGCCATCGCAAACAGATCTAGTAGACTCAATTGATTGAAGCAGATTTTCGAGCCAGGGCAGCGAGCTCTGGAAAGCCGCATGTGGGGTGTACCGCGACATTCCCAGCCGAGAGTTGACATTGACTCGGATCGGATTCCAACCGACTTGATTGTAACACGTAGCTTCAATTTAAAGCCGAGCTGTTTTCTTCATTGGCATTCCTATTTGTCGTCTTCTCGTCCGGATCTAACTGGACCAAACATAATGATATTTAGCCACACTACACACAGAACAAATCATCTGAGACATCAGAATTACCAGAAAATCGGCAGAAATGAATTGGACACGGTCTCAGGCTGGACGTTGTAGGTCTGACTGGCCGCGCGTACTAGTCGATCTGGTCATAATTTAAGGACCAGCCTGGGACACCTGATCTACCATCGATGCGACCTGTCCATCATTTTGTTGGTTGCGCTCCGCTCCATCACCAAATTCATCAAAGCATGCACGTCTTGGGGCGTGGTGACTAAGCATGTGAATTAAGGACAAACTCCTTGGAATAGCCCCTAAGCAAGTTAAACAGCTCCTAGAACTGAATTTGACGAGGTATTACAACGTCACGGTGTCAAAGAGACTTCAGGCAACTCCATTCTCCAATCCATTTATGATTATGCTCAGGCTCCTTCATTGTTTCCCAATCTGATGGGCTCTTGGATGGTAAGTATCTCGATATGATAGAAGGGACATGGCTGCTTGGTCACAGTGAATATCTACATCAAATACTTGTTTCTGCCTGGAAAGAAAAATAATTTAGCGATATTCGAGACATGATGGCGTGACTGGGTGATCTCAGACTGCATGCCAGTGGGGTCAAACTGGTGGAAGGTATGTTTGCCATCTCTCCGTTTTCCCGCATCTGGTTTGAATTATACCACATACCCATTTATAAAGCAGTATTCCAAGATCTTGGATACCCTCAAAACTCTTCTCGAGAAGCATAGATTTTGAGTTCAAGTTCCCTCTGTGTCACCGGAGCAATGCACTGAGCAATGTGTAGATAAAATGTTGTTTTCAAACTCTGCTGTGGAGAGGCACATGGTATGGGAGAATTACACATAGAGTTTCAATATCTTGGAGCTTGTTATCATAACCTAGTTGAGAAAGGACAATTGTTGTTACCTTGTGACCTGCTGCCATATCCAACTCCATCATTCAGCATGTAAGTATGTAACATTGATAGCCTATAAGAAGACACTTGAACTATAACCATGGTAGTCACATCATCATGGTCAGAATCGACAGCAACAAACCTATTGTACCCATAATATGTTGTCGATAGTTGGACGACAGTGTCAGAAAGTCCAACTCAATAGTAGAACTTTGAGTATGTGCATTAAAAGCCCACATCACCCCTCACACCCTACCATTTCCATCTTCTTCTGGATCTCCTCTTTCAGCATCATAATCCGGCTATCCAGCCTCGACGACAGATCCATCTCTCGCGTACACAGCCCACTCGCCTCCGCCAACATCTCCCTTGCCACCTTGAACGTGTTCCGCCACTCTAGAATCCCCTTCTCTTCTTCCATTTCCACCTTCACCTCTTCTACTTTCACCTCCACCACCTCCTCCCCACTCGACGCCTTCTTCTTCCCCTGGGCCGTCATCCGCTCCGCAGCCTTGCACTCGCCCTCCTTCATCTCCAGCACAGCAAGCTCGAAATGCGCAACCGCACAGACCCATGTGCTGATCTCAACATTCGCCCCGTGCTTCAGCGCGTCGTTGAGCAACGCGCGCGCAGCTGTGTAGTCCCCTATCGTGCGATGAACGATGCCGAGGATGAGCGCCCGAACCGCAAGCTCGTCGGGCGTGTCCAGGTCGAGTACGGTCTCTGCAGGCGGTGCGGGTCGAGCACGCATGTATTTACTCTCGATTCCGACGGGGGGCGTGAGCGAACCCAGTTCCTCGATGTGCGCCAGCGCAGTAGTTTCGTCGATATGAGCATGACTGTTCCAGACTATCATGAAACATAGTCAGTCAGAACCTATGCAAATCGAGTCTTTGACTGACAAAGGGCCATTTCTGGAAACGTACGCATGGTCAAAAATGGGTACAAAAATGAGTAGAACAACAACACGCACCCTCTGCGGGACTAATTTTGATGACTTCCGCATAACAGTCAGGATTACCACCGCGCCGAGCTTGTTTTCTCTTGTAGAATTCCACTTTATTCCAAGCCGCTGAACCTCGAGTTCGAGTCGGAGAGAAAACTAGACTTACCCTTCTTTTTAGTGAACACTTCCGTGGGCAACGCCCTCCTGCGTTGGTTGAGGCTCTGAGGAATCTTGTCCAACAGGCTTTGCGCCTCAGTCAACCGGTCAGATGATATATAGCATCCTACACCAATCAATCTTAGACGCTTGTAGATACCCTAGTAGACAGGACCGACCGGCAGCAATAAAGAGGTATGTAGCATGACTCCTGCCAAGTCGGTACGATCAGCATGCTCGAACTGGCCATCAAGGAAACGCAGCACAACCCACCAATTGTTCATCTTCATGATCATCAAAAAGGTCTTTGCAGCTTCTTCATATCGTCTAAAGCCAAGCAACGTCCACGCGAGCTCAAAAACTAGCTGTACTCAAATTATTAAAGTTGAGTCACACTATCCGCGACAAATCGCCGGTAAACGTCATACCAACGCATCCGCTTGGGGAAACGATTGTTCCCTATCGGGTGATAACCCTTCCTTCAGTGTCTCGATGGCGCCTTCGGCATCTTTCGTCATTCGCTGTATCTTCGCCTAAGGTACACCCGATACATCAGAACCAACCCGATGGAAGGAGTAAGTTTCATACCTTGTTCAGAATCCACAGGGTGCCTGTTGGATACCGCGCCGAGACCCTGGTTCATATGTTTCAAAAACATTAAGCTTAATCACAAGAGAAACCAACGCACCCGTTCACGATCCCATTGTACTGCCTCACGATATGTTCTCTGTCGGCCTGATACCCCGTCATGAGTAATATCACTCCATAATATGTCATCAGAACCAGCCTTGCGGAAATAAACGTGTCAGATGGCAATTCCCGCAAGGTCCGCTGCAGCACACCAGGTGCTGAGAAAACACGCAGAAAAACAAGACACACCCTGCAAATACGGAATGCACGTCTGACCGGGCGGCAGACACAGCCAATGCTCGAAGGGCGAGTTGGCGGTCATGATTGTATCCCAAAAAGCCTACTAAAGTCCTGTAGGAAGGTAACGACGTCAGATACCTGGTTTCTAGAAAAATGTGCCTTACTTTGCTTTGGAAGGAAGGAGGGAAAGCACGAGGTTAAACAGCCCAAAGCCTCCACGTTGCCAGCACCTTCGCTCAACAAAACAGAAACGACGAAGAAATGGAGCTCACCGAATGCAGCACCTGACAGGATGAGCTCTTCGACTGTGCCATCAGACGGGGAGTCATTCCTGGTCGGAATGGGAGGCGCGGGCACTGGAGATACAAATCCGAAACGGGACAGGAACCCCGAAAATCCTGCCTGTGGGGCAGGCTGTGTTGACGACGATCCTGCGCTGAGAAATGACCCCTTGACAGAAGGTGTGGGGGTATGTCCTGGGGTGGCAAAATTGTCTAGTCCATTGGGATACACGGTCTTGAACAGTCTGGCAAACCAAGTATCAACATATGCGGATAAAGAGAAGCAGGTTGAAGACGACGGACCTGGTAAATTTAGAGTGTGCGCTGACATTATCCATACGTCAATCGACAGTGAAATGCAGACCATATGGAAAAAGCTCGCCTATTGAGCTCGTATCTGTAGGATGTTCAACAACGTGCAGCAATTCGAGGGAATCAAGAATAACTGACAGACATTGTAGATATCCCTTATACGACTCGCTGTGAACGACGGGACGCAAGCTATATTAGCGATGAAATCGTCGGCTAGTACGAGAGCGCCACAAACCTCAATGCATGCGTCAACCCGAGCAAAAGAACCGCATCAGTGTTTAGAATCTCCCATTCGATTCCAGGAGGAAACTTATGGGAAGGTGACTTCGCCAGTTTCATGTACTTTTTCGACCCCGCCTGTGACGCTTCGAGACATTGGACGGCATCTTCCATGAGCTCGGGCTAGACGACGGCGAATTCACAAACGGAACGAGAGAACACAACAGCAGCGCCGGGGAGGACGAGACACACCTCCATTCCGAGGGCCGCCTTGAGAAATGCGCAGACGCCAAGGCCCATGAGGTGGAACGGGGAGTCACGATGGGTATCCGCAGCGAATGAGTGGACAGCGCCTGCCAAGTCGTTGGCAAAGAGGAGGTCAAAGGCACTTCTGGCAGCTCGAAGACTCTCCGCAGGATCCACATAGGATGTCATGATGATTCCTGGTGGTGGTGGTGGTGGTGGTGGTGGTGGTGGTTGAAGCTGTAGGGTTGGTTTGCGCCGTGGGCCCGCGTGGTCTCCGGCTCCCGACATGAGCGCTCCGTCGGGGAATTCGTACGACTCCATCTTTTTCATCATCGATTAGGATGACCGTGCGGCAGATCACGACGGCCTCGCTCAAGCAGCTCAAGAACGCCGTCATCGGTAATCCGTCAGCAAAGCTCTCGCTCGCTCGCGACACCGCATTCGTACACTCGTACGTGCTCATCTCACGTTCAAACAGCACTCTCACACCCCAACTCAAAGCCTCGTCGACTGTCTCAATCATCCCCCACCTTCGGGCGAACCACAGGGATCACAAGACGACATACGCGTCGAGGCAGCTCATGTCATTTCTTCCATCTCCTACGGTATATGCAACACCCGATCACACGTATCGCCCCCCTCGCTCATTCTCTTCGACAGGCTCCGAGGCAGCGCTAGCAAGCCTGCTCCGTGCGAATGCCCCCCAAGCGATCGTTCGCGCCCTGCGCAACCCCCAGGCTCTCTCGATAGCCTCCCTCAAATCCGCACTAGCCCGTGCCTTGCGCGTCCTCGCCAGCGCCATTGTCGAAGTGACCGGTCCCACACTCGGCCCAATCCGAACATACTCGGCCCAGTTCCGCTCAGATGCAAAGATCTCACTCAATCATCTCTTCGAGGTCCGTCCTGGTCATGCACCGTGTATGCACTCAGACAAATATCTGCTCTAGTTCGATTGCTTGGATGTGTACCTGCCTCTCCTGGCAGACCTTTCGACCCCGACTGCGGTTGCTATCGCACAGCTCATCGGAGCCGCAGTACGTACCGAGGTCCACAGAAATGCCGTCATTGAATGGCTCCCGCGCGCGGAGCGCCTGCGGGACCTCAAGAGTCGGCGCGGCTGGGAGAAACCCGGAGTGATGCACGCCACTACCAGGAACGGTACTTGGGTCATCCGAACCTTTATGGCCATGATTCAGAAAAAGGACGTCAAGGTGCGTGTATGCTTTCTTTTTCTTGGTTTTTGTCTGTCGATAACGAGTGTAGGTGCAAGAAGCTGCATTATGCGCCCTTGCCGCACTCGCTCGGGATAATCCGCCAGTCGCTATTGCGCTCGCGAGGGTGCATACAGACACTTGTAAGCCTGCCGACCGCATATATGCGCTTCATAGTCATCTATATCTGCGCGCGTAGCTTCACCACCGCTTACGCTGATCTTGACCTTGACCAAGAGTCGTGTCGCGGATGTTCAACTCGCAGCATCGCTATGGTGAGTCCCTCGAGATAACTTGATACCCCGTGTCCACACGTTGGAAATAAGCGTCACGAACATCATCCGTGCCCAAGCAAACAACCACCCGGGCATGGTAGACCCTGCAGCTGCGCTCACCGTCATTCAAGTTCTCAACCGTATCCTGATCTCACCTTCTGAGTCTCCCCAAAACCAGACCAAAGCCTGTTACACGCTCTGTTTGTATCTGTTCTCCATTTGACATGACCGACCCCCATTGATATTCTTGGAAGCTCTGCTGGTTAGAGATGAAAAGGACATATGTCTAGAGGTATACGATCGTGGAGCGCTGGCTAGCGTGACTGCACTGGTCAAATCTATCACCCCCTTTGACAAACCATCGGACTGGGACACTGATGAGTCGGAGAGCAGAGTCGTCCTCCGAGAGGTTTATGCGCTTTCTTTCTCTACGTTGCCGTCATTCATCTCCACCCTTTCAGGCTGCGCTCATGGCAATAGCCTCCATCTCCCTCTTTGACAAGGTTATTAAGCGGGATCTAGCGGACAACATCCAGCTGATCCCTCTCCTCCGAGCATGCCTCGCACACAAGAGCGTGGGTGTGCGCGTCGCGGCCTGCCAGTGCATCCGAGCGCTCAGTCGCGACGCCGCGATCATACGAACGAACCTGACCGACAGTGGCGCCGGCTTGGCGTTGTACCAAATGTTCAAAAAGGAGGACGAGGACCCGAGGGTCATCTCGGCCGCGTTGGCCGTCGTGTGCAACCTCGTCAATGACTTTTCTCCTTTGAGACCGGTGAGCCCATATGTATGCGCAGTGGCTTAGGAGAGCGATTGATACAATAAACAAAGGTCATGCTCGCTGACGGCTTGCTCATGAGACTGATGCGGCTTTCGAGGATGGAAGAACAAGATATTCGGGTGAGCGTCCTGTGGGCGATGAAGAACTTGTTGTGCAAAAGCAGCCTCGACACAAAACGTATAGTCATGACACACCTCGGATGGACACACCTCGCAAAGTATGTCGCCTTTTGGTTTAGCTTTCTTTTTTTTTCTGATGCATAGAAACCATTTTCTTTTATTATATCATATAGAATCGTAACCGACGTGGACCTACAGATCCAAGAACAGGCATTTTGCATCCTTCGGAACCTTGCCGAGGACGAAGACGGGATCAGTCTCATCGTCAGCTCGATGGGCGAAGACGTGGCCGCGGGCTGTATCTTGGCCGGACTCGACTCGTCCAGCGAGCTCGTAACGCGCGAGGTAACGGCATACTTTTTCGCATATATCCCATTTTCATTCTTCCCCGTTTCTCTGACAGACCGCCTACTACCTCGGTAATCTTTCCAATGGCACACGCGCCCAACAGGATATCATCTTCAAGCACCCGGCCATCTTAGATCTCGTGCACTCGTGCATGGCAGACGGCAAGTCGGGCATCCGCTCGCCGCTCGTGTCGTGCGTGCTCAATCTATTGATGAGCAACCCACGGCGAAGGCAAGAGTTCATCGATGCGGGTTTCGTATCGACGCTGAGGCATTTGTGTGAGTGGACGGGAGGAGCGATGAGCGGGGGTGTGAGTCCTGGGGGACTTGGGGGTGCTGGGGGTATGGGTGGCGGGGGAAGCGTTGGTGTTGTGAGCCCTGGAGGCGTGGGCGGGGCCGGAGGGGTGGGAAGCGCGAGGCATCATATTAATTCGGAGGACGACAAGGATGCGGCGATGCTGGCAAGGCGGGTGTTGGATTTCATGGATACGTGTACTATTGGAGATATGTTGTGAGCGAGGTGCTGTTGGTATCAGCGTCATAGTGATAGACAACAGTGAGTGTAAGTATGTATATTCGTGCTAGAGTCTTCAACACGACCCAGTCTAATTACACGCATCACATCCAGATCTAGTTCTGAACGAAACCCTTGCCCTTGTAGCCTTCCGACGATATACCTAGTATAGGACCGGGCGCGTGAGTCTCTGGGGAACCAACGACCGAGCAAAACGGAGGGACGGAATAGAACACGTACCCGACAAAGGATCCATCTTTTGCTCAAGCGCACGTTCGTTCGAGGCCTCTTGCCATTCCCGAGTGAGCGTCTTGGGTGGTGGTGGAGCTAAAATAAAAGCCAAGTAAGCCGGAGTTCAATCGCGTGGTCAAAAATAAAAAGAGCCCGTCCACTCCGGTCGCAATCGACATCATGAACCAGTGACAGTAGCAAACAGGGGAAGGAAGGTCTCGACAAAGAGAAGGGCATAACTCACCCCGTGACCGGACACCCAACGATATCAGACTGGCAACGCCGACGAGGGCCATCGTGAACACGAAGACTTTGAGACCTTGACCGGGGGGATTGACGGGGGTCCGAGGACCATGTGGGCCGAACGCGACGTAATAAGCTATCCATGTCGACCATCGAGCGGAATGAGCGATGCATGATATCCGTGTGGGACGTCCGCCCGGAAACGAAAACGCCGACGACGTACCTGCCTTTTTCTCGTCCACGGAGAGCGTCTTCCAGTCCTTCTTCTGTATCTCCTCAAGCTGTCTTTGTACGACGACTTGGTCAGCCTTGGAGAGCTTCTCCCATTGCGCTTCAACGTTGCTCAGAGGAATTAACGAGGGCGCCGCTGCACCGGTAGACGGGGCGGTGGCTGCGGCAGCGGTGAAACGGCGGCTCAGTGCGAGTCGGTGTGCGGGACGCGTTATACGGAGGGCCTGCATTTGGTCAGACAAGAGAGAGGCGAGAGAAAGAAGACGTTCGACGGGTGTTTTGTTTTCGTTGGGCGGAAACGAACGGATTTGGGTACGAGAAAATTAGTAGCCCCGTGCGACTTTGAAAGAGTGTTCGGCTGCAACCGGAAGGCGTTCCGATACAATTTCTTATATCCGCAACATTGTATTGTAGATTTACAGTGAGAAAAAAGGTACATGGTCGATGATTTTCGTGCGCCATCAAGACGAATATTTCGACTCAACGCCTTCAGTCCAGAACCCGGTAAGTAGCAGCAAGGCGTTAGAACAATAATTCATTCTTGATACAGTGCGTTCCGCCCTAACACTGTAACACATATTGATCAGAACGTACCTCGTGTGTGAACCCAGACCTCGCCCTGGGTCAGAATCGTTAGATTGATCTGCACGCGCGGTTTAGACATTAGTAGAATCCTACGCATAGATACGTATCAAACCATGATCGCATCTACAATGTTGCCCTTTCCATCACAGTTTACTTGTGCGATTGGGGACATGATGTGAGCGAGGGTGTTGTCAGGATCAGCGTCGCAGTAACGAACAGTGCCAAGGGTAATATGTATATTCCTGGTAGAGTCTTCAACACGACTCCATCCGTCTGCGCATGGTCTGGATCGTCAGGCCGGGGCCGGGACCAACGCAGAAAGGATCGATCTGATGTCATCGACGCAAGATATTCGTTGCGACCAATGTCAACGACCGACATCAGCCATATGTTATTTATGGAATGTAGCCCTCACCCTACATTTGTGTGAGATGCGAACCATAAGCGAGTGGTAGTGGCGGTCGGCAGTTGTTTCTTGTCGGTACAATACGCACCGATTCTCGAGAATAGCCGGTATGTACAACGCGCCAAGCACGATCGCGCTCGCGGAAGAACTGGGCCAGGGCATCCTAATGATGAAGACGGCACAACTTTTTTTTCTTGATTTCGGGATAAAAGTTTGGGTCTTGCCTTGTTGGAGCTTGGACAAAGGTGCCATAGGAGTCACATGGAACGGGAGCCAAACGTCGAGCTGTCCCGATACGTGATGCGTGAGGAGATCGAAACTTTGAATTATCCGACCGTCCGTAAGAAGCCTGAGGATCCAACGTTTAGCGGTCTTTGGTGGTTTCACTGACTTTGAGAAGGAGGCAAGGCTCGCCGGGAATAGTGTCGTCGACCAGTAGTACGGTCTATTCAGAAGACTATGCAAAGCGTGCAAACGTCGTGCACTAGTATCTGAATATTCAACGAATTCATTGTAAATGAACGCAATAAGTTTCAGCGAGAGCTCTGCGCGTGTCGATTTGGACCTGTAGAGTCCAAACGCGTTGTTGAATTACCGGCGATGTCCCTCGCCGTCACCTCGCCGTCACCTTTGCCCTCGCCCTCGCCCTCGACCCCAAATGTGATCCCATCGACGCCCACGGCTTCGCGCAATCCGATAATCCTACGACTGCGTAAAATTCTGGGAACCACGTTCACGGATCCAGCGACGACGGAGGCGCTGCAGACGCTCTCGCACTTGTATAGCACGGCGTCCGTCGCTGGCCCTTCAGGCTCACATGTTCAGGTATCACGACAACATGGCAACGGAAACAGCAATGACCACGACGACGACGATGGCTGGAGCGACTTCGATCCGGAGAAAAGTTTGCTAGGAGAGGACGGTGCGTCAACACCTGCAGACGTCGCAGACGAGACAGCCGCGCGCGCGCGCAAGAACCTTCAAAAAGACCTGGAGAACAAGCTTGCGGAGGGTAGCCAGCATTTTTTGAAAGCATTTGGAGAGGTCGATCAAGTACGTCTCTACGCTTAGCGGTTTGGTTCACCCAACAAATCTCCCGTGGGACGGCTAGAAACTAGACGATCTGCAGAAGATTGTGACTGAGATGCAGCGGCATTGTGACGATGCCGAGGCTCAGCTCAGACTAACGGAAGATGCAAGCCGCTCGTTGCTCGAGCAGGCAGAGAGCTTGAGATCCGAGAGGTAAGGGGATCTCTCGGTTTTGTACGGTCGAATCTGGCTCATGAAATATCGTCATCCAAGGCAGGAGGTGGAAACACGCAAATCCATTGTCTTGCTGTTTCTTGACCGTTTCACCCTCAGCGACGACGAAGTGGAAGCCATCACGTCTCGCGAGATCTTGCTCAACTCGCGCTTTTTCTCTTCTATGAACAAAACCGAGCGAATTCGAAGCGATTGCAGGGTGTTGATGTCTGGAGAAGAGAGTCCCACCAACGCCGGGTAGGCAATCTTTCCTCGTTGCAGACGTCTTTTGACGGTTCACTGCACACAGCGTAGATATCATGACAGCGACGTCCTCGTACCTTGAACAAGGCTACGAAAAGATCCATCGCTGGTTGACGTTCGAGTTTCGCCGGATTGGGAGGGAAAGCCAACTTGAAGTCAGTTCCGTCATGCGCCAAGCAATCCGTCGACTTTCGCAGCGACCAGAGTTGTTGTCGTAGGTATTCCGTGCCATTTTTGCTGGTCACGCGTATCAACTGTATCGTCTATTCCAGCGATTCCCTCACGTTCCTCTCAGAGGCGAGGCAGAGCACACTCCTCGCTCAATTCCTCGACGCTCTCACCCGTGGTGGACCATCGGGATTACCGCGACCCATTGAACTGCATGCACACGATCCAATTCGTTATGTTGGCGACATGCTAGCATGGGTCCATCAGGCGATAGCTGCGGAGTGCGAGTTCCTTGAGAGTCTGTTCGGTTTGAACGGCCGGGCACGCATGGTAGGAGCCGTACGGACGTTTAACGGGAGTGAAGAAGAGGAGTGGGTAAAGGAACTATTGAATTCTTCCGTGAGCAGGCTTTGCGTGCCGCTCAAGGTAAGGGAGCCTTCCACACATGCAATCGTCTTCGGTGCCTTTCGTTCGGAGGCTCACAGACCTGAATACAGGTTCGGGTTCTGCAGACCGTACGAGCGCAGGAGAGCAGCATCACATCGTACAAGGTCGCCAATCTTTTGCAATACTACATGCTCACTATGCAACGAACGATAGGTGACCAATCTCTGCTTTCGCAAGCACTCCACGAGTAAGCGCTTTCCGTTGTTTGGATGTCGATTTCAATATGTGATGGTGCTTTAGGATCACAGGAGTCAGTTACAAAGTCTTTTTCGACTCCATAGAGGCCCAAGGACGGGCCTTGCAGCGTATACCCTTGGTTCGTGACTTTGCTTCCTTTTCCCCCTTGGCTTAAGTATGCTTTGGAAGGATCTCGACGACCCATCTCTTTCTCCTCCGCATTCCATCATCGACCACGCCCAACTCCTGCGTGAAATCATGCAGGTCTACGATTCCTCCCTCCTCAGCGATGGGTCTTCCGATCGGTCTGAGGCGAACACGGGATTCCGACGTATTTTGGATGTCATGGTCGACCCTGCTATCACAACGTGTATAGCGGCTGCCGAAGAAAAGTCGAAGTCGCGTCCGAGATGGGATCGCGCGGTCTTCGTGTTAAACTGCCTTGGCTATTTGGAGGTGCGTGTTTGTTTCACTTCGCATTTCTTGTCTACTTGCTCTGACGCTCGACTGCACGAGAAGAATGTGCTGGAACCGTTTTTATTCACGCAAGTCAAACTGAAAGAAGTCAGGAGCAATGTCGAGGAGAGGGTGCGGTTACTCGAGGACGAGCACGTATGTCTTTTTTTTTCTTCGTCGTCTCTTGTGTCCAACTGTCATCGGAAACACAGTACCAAAATATCCTCAAGGACGCCTCGCTCAGCGACGCCGTACGAACGTTGGAGACGAAAGATGCTGCGGTGAGTTCCTATGTACACCAGGCGCTTCGCATCGCTCAATTTTTCTTCGATCGCAAATCGTCTGTTCTGCGCCATTTCAGACTCCGCTCGCCCGCCTCCCCGCGACCGAACCAGATGCGCTCTCCAAATCCCTCGCCAAATTCTCCCTCTGGCTTTCGACGCCGGACGTAATCTCGTCCCCGCGTCTGTTCCCGCTCTCGTCATCACACCTCGCGGGGCGGGTGCACCGGGGTGCGCTGAGGCGGCTCGTGCGCGCGTACGGCGCGCTGTGCGACGGGGTACGAGCGGAGAGCGCGCGGGGAAAATATGTAGCCGGGAGTGTGGTTCTTGGGAGAGAGCGGCCGTTTGGGCAGGTAGAGTTGTTGAGGCAGATAATTGGGCTCGAGGTGGAGGACGAAGAAGACGAAGAAGAAGAAGAATATGACGATAATGAGGACGACGACGACGATGAGAAGGAGGAGGAGGAGGAGGAGGAGGAGGACGGTTGATGTCGATCGTCGGGTGGGACTGTTCGGACTGTTTGCGACCGCTGACTGTCGACGAGCTCGTGTCCAGGGAGTGCAATGCCGATGGATCTAATAGTGAAAGAGTAACTTACTAAGCGCCTGGATATTAGTTCGTTCGACGATTGTCCAAAGCGAGAAGGTTTGAGATTGGTCTGAGGCCAAGTTCCTGTCACCACTTATGCGCTCCGCCCCAGGGTTGAGACGCCCTTTGGGAGGTCGGTATTCTATTCCTGAGTATAATGCGCTCGATCGGCTCATCAGTCCTTGATGTGGACTCCGTCGATTCCCTCGCAGATCAAGGCATTGACAACATTGAATGAGATGTTGAATCTATAAATAGACAGTACCTTGTTACACAAATTGATATAACCAGTTATCACCGGGCATGAAGGCCGAACTCGCCGCGCAAGGACATCCCTCGTATGTGCCCGTTGTACATATCCCAATGATCCCGGATGGGCCGGGAAATGTTCCTATACATTCTATGACAAAATAAGCGCTCTCGGCATGCCATCACTTGCAGTATAGGAGAGGTGTGCTGTACCTCTATCAAGGCATCCCTGCATGTTGTGATTGCAAATGTGTGAGGGCATTTGATCCCCCAGTGGAGAAATCTACGGCCAACGATCATTCGTTTACTTCAGGAAGTGGTTGAGCGACGTACCAAGAACCTGTGTGCATCAAAAATAGGTGCCGCATGCACCAGCACCGCGACTGTGGTAATAGCGACCAAGGCTGTAAAGGAGTCCATGCATGAGACAGACTGGAGTTTGGCTGAGGGAGATGTGGGGTCCTCAAAGCTTTTCCGCATGTGCCTGTTGATCACGCCTAGAAACACGTATATCAGTTCGTACCGACCCGTTGGAGTCAGACTCATCAGTTTGATTACATATGCACTCGAATGATTGTCATTTCCATAGCTGGCCTGGATGTGATGAGCATCTGAGATTTCGCTTATAATGAAACTCGACGACGTCCACAGCCTCCATCCGGATGTTGATTGCAGATAGGCAGGTGAAGGGCATAAAAGGACCGTGTGCATGTTACTTGAAACA
>JBBPLL010000099.1:0-66822 GCA_038089755.1 Leccinellum rugosiceps | reverse complement strand
ATACTGGAAGTAAGGGTTAGCTGACGCGATGATGTGGTAAGTTGGATATGTACCTGATCATGGCGATATGGCGGTTCTTCAGATTGCGGTGGAGGCTAGTATGAGCCACGGGGGCTGGCTCTTGGCCCTCTACGGACTTGACGTCAATATCATAGATGACTTTCTTGTCTTCGCTATCAGAGTCGGAAGACATGATGAACGAATATATGAGAACAACTTGAAAGAATGTTGGCTCTAAGAATTACCTCCGAGGGCCTTTTATGTGAGTTGCGAGATGCACTCCGTTAGTATCAGGTAACGTAATCTCCATACAACCCGCATCGCAATCCCTAAATCTGCCGTTCCCGATAGTTTTTTCTTTTCGCTTTTGGCATGTGCTGATGAGCCCAGAGCTCCTGTACCCTACCTTTTTCATTGTGATCTCGGAATCATCGTATCAACACACGAAACACTTTCGGCAATGCAAATCGCTAGGCAGGATTGGGATGCTGAGCCCGCCCGTCGTTATTTGGGTTAAGTCTCACTCACCAGCCCCACGACGGCACGTATCTTGAGGACCGCAAGCTGCTTACCGGGAAAAAAATGGAGAGTCAATAATACGCTCATTCCCCGATCGAAAAGAACTCACAGGGAGAGTGGCATACAAGGATGCACTGGTTTCGCCCCGAATTTGAAAGATCTTCTCTAGCCAGACGTAAGCGCGTGGACCACGCTGGTAAGAGCTTTGGGGTCCCTCGCAAACGTCCAACCTGCCACCGATGATCACGGTGATCAATTGAGTAGCAGGTCACACGACATTTTGCGAGCCAGAAAGCATTTGTTCCCTCCAAACTGGCACCCCCCCGTCATCCATCAATGCGGCCCGCATCACGCATCAAAACAATCGACCTACGCCATGCCAACTGCCCCACTGGCAAGCAGTGCATGCACCGCCCGGGCCGAACCAAAGATGCACGCCATTTGGGACAATTCTTGTCTTGGCTAGACTATGGTTCAATCACGTAAATCAAATTAAAAGATTGACAACTAGTACATATCTCTGTCCGGGTGCCATTTCGCCGCTGACATAAACTTGGAGTCGGTGAACAGTAATCGTGTATGACATGCACAGGGATGCGTCCGAGTTGTTCGGTTACCACGCATGCCGGACTGAAGCTCCACTGTTTGTCGAGAACACCCGTCAGACCCAGTTCGGAGACCATGCATGATAGTACAAGAGAATGTCAGAGCAAACGGCCGTCCGGAGGGAGTGAAAGTATACGAACGCACGTAGGGACACGAAATAAGGTGGCCGTTCTCTAGCTGATGTGTACGAGAAGTCTGGAGGAGGGATAGTACTAGCGGGACGATCATGATATCCAAAACAGGAAATTGACGAGTGGTACGTTTACAGTCTAATCTTAGACGGGCTGTGCTCCGACCTTGCGGACACCAATTATTGTGATATGATATTATCTTCCGAACACTCGTGATGATCGGTGAGCTGACGCTGCATCAAAGAGTGGACATTTATATATCACCGGAAACCGTTGCACAAATTTTACCGTTCCACCACAGTGCAAAAATTGACAACACTTCCATCATAATGCAATGAGATGCCTGCTTCCATGTCAGTCAAGGCGTGTGGAGTGGACTGACTTAGGCATTGAATGCAAACCATATACTAGATAGCAACCATCAGTACAGGTGAAGCCCCGGCCCCCGAGGCGTACGTGATTCGGAATACTGCTGACATGAAAATCATGGACGCCTGAAACGATCCAGAGCAGACGGTTTCTTTGGTTGCATCTCCCCTTTTTCGATCGCTTTTGCGATCCGCGCCTCCTCCTTTTGCTTCTCCAACTTGGCACGGATGGCAACCTGAAAGCCGACACGTATGAGTATGGATGGAAAGGAAAAAAGGAGCCACCATACGAACCGCAGTGGGATCGATGACGTTCTTGCGCTGCTTCCTCAGATAGCTGATCACCCCCGTCCTAACGTGAACTCGAGTCGGGAACACAGTACCAGCTCGACGCACCGTTTCAAACTCTTTCCTTTACCACGCATCTTTCTCTTCTCCCGCTCTTCCCTTGATTTTTTCTTGCTGCCACCACCGTCGGCGTCATCTTCGGCACAAATACCATCGTCGAGTTCTGTGTCATCTGCTTTGCCCTGTACACGCAGCCGCTCCAAGCGCGGAAGACGTGCAAAGGGAATGTCATGTTTGTCGTTTACCGCCGTCGTCAACTTCGTAGGAGGTGCCAGTGACCCAACAAAGTCTGCATCTAGAGAGATCATATCTGGCTGAATCTGATGTGGGGTTCAAGTTAACGCGGGAATCGAGGCCTCTTAAACTGGTGATAGGCACTGACCTTATCCAAGAGACCTTTGACCTCACGTTCCTGTCTCCGCTTCTTGTTTTCAAAAGGATCTGCTTCGCTACTATCAAAATTTGGCTCTCCAGATCCCGGCACGAGAACGCTGGAAAGACCAGCGTTGTGCCCGACCGTAAGGATGTCTTGAAACGGACAGAACCTTACGGACGTGAGCGGTCGGTGGGGTATCGGATGCGTGAGATACAGTGGAGGAGCGACTTTAGCAGAGAACGGGGTTTGTATGGACGGCTTCGTATACACCTGCGAGCGATAAATAAGCTTTGGCGAGTCTCGCTGAAGGAAAGGAGGGCAAACGTTGACGCTCCCACCGGTGGCAACTGCCAGTGCGCCTTTAGCACTCCACTCGAGCTCGGCACCACCACCTCTCGTAGTCCATTCTCTGATAGCGCCCTTCCAATTTCGACAATCCCAAACTTTGACCATTCCATCTGCACCAGAAGAGGCCATATACCGTCCTGCGGTACTAGGATCGACACTGAGACCCACAACAGGGCCGAAGTGGGCCAGAAGCTGGACTGCGGGATGGGGTAGGTTCGGAGTCCAGAGTGATACCACACCATTTTGGTGGCCAAGATGGATGACGGCGCTATGTCGATTTTGCGTCATGGTACGGCAAGCACCAGCTTTTGTCCGGTGTTCTGCTACGATCGCGCCGGTGGAAGTGTCTTGATATTTCAGGTAGCCAGGGTTTCCCTGTTAAAAGGCTGTCGGAGAGGATCAAGATTACAATTGACGAACATACGACGCTAGCAAGTAACCAATGGTAGGGAAGAAATTCTAGTCGAGTAGGTTCAATATGAGACTTTAGTCTGTGCAACTCGACACCATTCCGATCATAGATAAAGACATATTTTTTCTGGGCAACTGCGAAAAAAGATTGATCCTGTAGGAATCTAGTGACAGTTGAGAATAGCGCATAGATCCCAACGTATAACATACGTTATGTCCCTGCATGTCTCCTGTAATTGCAGTTCCGCATGAATGACACCAGTTTGCCAGTCGAACGTGGCTACATGACCAGTACTCCCGACGATGGCTAGATGTCTTCCGGACGTCGTCAGATCCGGACAACACCATCCGAGCGGCGCATACATCGAGACACTCACCTGCCGTTTCTCGAATACCGTGACCAGTATGGACCGCCATCCAGCTTCCACTCCCGACGACCTTTGGCAGCTTCCTGGCCGGAACCTTGCACGATTGCGTCCTGGCTCACTCGCCATGTCTTTTCCATGTCATTTTCCACTTGTATTAACCCTACATCCTCAGTCAAGAGTAGCTCCGCGTCCTGAAGAAGTGTCTTGGAGCGAGCAGCATGGGTTGCTTCTCGGTTGAGATGGGTCCTTAGCTTGATGTCTCTGATATGCGCATGTTTTGGTAGGTTCTCTGGCGGAGGAGACATCGGGCGGAGCGATTTGGGCAAAGATGTGTTTTGTGTGACGGACGCCAACGCTTGGTCGACCGACGGACCAGCCTTGGTTGAGACTTTCTTGTGTGCATCTTTACGTCTGTTGGCTGTCTTTTTCTTTGAAAATGGTCGTATTGCGTCGGCTTTCGCGAACAGCGAGTCCATTTTGCTTGTTGGAAGAGCTGTATTTGGTTCAACCACCACTGCCGTTTCCCACAGGTAGAGAATGATGAGTCGTTTTTCAATCAATTTAGCCAATAGAGCGTGATACAGGCTCGTGAGCCTCACATATTCACTATAGCGGCCTGCAACCCTCCGATATGTATGCTGCGAGTTGTATTGAATCCGAAGTACCCCCACAGCTTCAAAAGCGCTCAAGTACTCAGGTCCAGTAATCACTTTCACCCATTCATGGACAAGCACAATTATTTACGTACCCAAGAATGAGAGACGAGAGATCACAAGTGTGTAGGTATGTTGTGTCAACAAGGATTCAATAAGGTAACGTCTCCGACGATCAAGAGAAAAAAAAAGTCACATATCAAGAGTCCACATGTCGCATCCGGGATCAACTCGAGGCTAAAGAGAATGAAAAAGAATAAGCAGAAAAAAAGTCCTGTTCTGTTCTACAGCCGCTGTCCTGAGCTGCTTCTTCCGATTGCTTCTGCATTATAAGGATCGTAATGATGGGATCGCGTGTCATAGTCCGAGTCTCTGTAAGGTGATTGTAGGCTAGCAGTGCTTGAATTCCATGCCATGCTCGGGTTATCCTGTTGCAATGGCACAAATGCACTCGAATTGGAATTCCGTGCATCGTCAGCGTGCTTGCTCAGAGCGGCGGCACCGCTCATCGCAAAGCCCGCACGTGTTGAACCCATGGCATACGCAGCCGATGGGTGCTGCCGACTGGCGGCGCGCCGCCGACGAGTTGCACTAATACCAACGAGCGCACCAATGATGCCAATAGCAGCGATAACGCCAATAACAGCACCGACAATGGCGCCGGTCTTTGACGGCGAGCCGCTGCTAGTGGTATGATCGCTTTGGCCGCTACCTTTGGCCGCATCATTCTGAACGCTTGGCGGGAGATCGCTAGCGGCACTGACAGGTTGTGTGCCGATCTGACCATTTCCGACGATCACCATGGTACCATTGCTGGGGATTCCATTGATGATGACGAATAGGAGGCATGGGCCAGGAGTAAGGAGGTTCGCGTTGGGAGGAACTTGGGCGACGTGTAGAACATACGAACCGTCACTGTTGACGCTGTAGGTATTGTTCAACTGCAAGAAGCGCTGCCCCATGTTCATGGCATGGGTAGTGAAACCACCACGGATGAGAACAACTGTGGTATTAGAAGCTGCAGCGTTTGCGGAACCAGTGTATGAGCTGGAGGGAACAGATATGTTGAAGTATGAACCGCCGTAGGTGAGGTTAGTAGGCATGCCAGTGGGATTTGGACGAACAGAGGCAGCGAAGTATGATGGGTAAAAGATTTCGGCGGTGTAGGTAGTAGGGTAAACCGCCGTGGTGTTTACATCGATGTTGGGATTAGAACCAGCAACGAGAACGGACCCATCGGGGAGAAGAATTGCAGAGGAATGGTACAGACGAGGGATTGTAGATGAGTCAAGACCAGCATTCGACCAGCGGCTGCCGCTTGGCATGTTAGGGTTATAGATTGCAGGAGTGAGGACTGGACCGGAAGCCAAGGATTCGCCGTAAGGCATAAGGCCAAGAGAAGGTGTCTGCCCGGTAGATGTAGCGTATCCAGCGGTACCATTGAGGCCTCCGTTTAACACTAATAGAGTGCCATCCGGCAAAATGATGAACTGCCCCATGGTACGACCTTCCAACATGTTGTCATCTTGCACGTAAGTGGGAGATGAGCTATCTTGAGGTTCGGGAGTGATGCGCTGGCAGTCTGCGGAAGCAGGGTAGGTCCAAGTATTGTAATTAGGAAACGAGTAATTGCCCCAGTACTCATCGGGCATGTCGGAACCACCACAAAACAATACGGTCGGGGTCCAGTTGTTGGCGGGAGTTAACGGTAACATCGCAACAGCACCAGATGCAGGGTACACACGTGCGACATTCCCGGGCATGTTAGGAAGCGCAGTTTCGGTGTTGGTATCAGGATCCCAGAGAACTAGGGTAGATGAGTCAATCAAAGGTGGGGATTAACGAAACGGACGTACTGGTGGAAATATTGGCTTGAATAAGCATCTTTCCCGAAGGCATGAGGTATGTGTGAGCGTAGGAGTTGAGACCCGAGGTAGTTATCATGAATTGCATGACGGTGGCGTTACCCCTTGAAGGGTAAAACTCATAGGTGGGTTCAGCGGCACCTCCCTCATATGCTGGATCGGTGTTTGGGGTATTCCTGTTGATGTAGCCACCGTTTACGAAACCACCGATGATGGCAATACTTCCGTCACTGAGAGCTTCTGCAGCAGAATACCAGCGTTGCTTTTGCATGGAAAGAACGGCTGGGTTATCAAACCACTGACACTGTGCAGAGGTGAAATCTTGATCGTTGGTACATGGATTTAGAATGCGGATGGATTTGGTGCCATCGTAGTCTTGATAAGTAGCGTCGAACGCGCCTGAACCTGCGCTGTTTTTCACGGAGCCAATGTTCCCCCCAGGGCCGATGGCGCCGTTACCACCAAAGGTAACAAAAGAGCCATTGGGAAGATGCATTCCGGAAGCACAGAAGGTATTGGTGTAAACGTCCATAAGCTGAGCCTGGTGGCCATTAATGTCCCTGGGGGATGATCAACGAAAAGTGTCGAAAACAAATATAAAAGCGCCAACCAGGCAGCACCCCATGCAGGGTGTTCATTGATCTTAGCAGCGTTTCCTTCGGTCTTATCGAGGATATAAACCTTTTCTGTGTTTCCGAGAAACATCTAGCAGGGAAATTGAAAGGAGAGACAAGGATTGGAGGGAAGAAACGGACCATCATTGCGCTGACTTTCGTATTTCCCGCTTGGAAGAACGAGCCGGCCTGCTGAGCTGCAGCGACGGCAGTTACCAAGCCCAACGCGAGGCAAGTATAGGAAAACATGACAAAAGGAAGGAAGAGCACTCTCGACTCGAGGCTGAGTTAACGAGCGTGTATACCAGGGTTGGGTGTCAAGGGAGAAGTCGTCGTCCCGCTTATAACGCGTCCTGTCCCTTTCGACGACAGTCTAAGACCCCAGTTACATCCGTTTCGACGTTTCTCTCGATCTTCAATTTTTACACTCATTCTGCAGTCGCCCGTGTACCCGCCCCACCATATCAGCGTTCTCTGTCCTTATATCAAGTGTCGATATGCTTCACCGGCATTGTAGCTCTCAAACCCACCTTCTGGGGTCCTCGATCCTGTGAAGTTCGGAGTTTGAGTCACCCCGAGGACAATAGTCTAAGCTCGTCACGGCCCATCTGAAGGCCGCCGACATCTGACTAAACCAGACGTTGATAGAACGCATTTCCTTCGACCGTAACAACTGCATGTCTGGCCCGACCCATCTCGCGGTTTTCTCCTGCAACGGGAGGTTTCGGACCTGTGTCGTTTTGAGTCCAGTTGGTTTCACACTCCGCTGTCATTCACATTAATCGAGAGTCAATCACTGTAAAAACCTCTTGGTCCAGTTCTGGGCATTAATGATGGGCCCTGGGTACTCCCAAGGACGAGCTTCGCACCGGGTGACGGTTAGTTGCATGTTTCTGGCACCACTCGTGTTGCACAACTTTGTTCGCTCAGCCTATGACGCGTTCAGTCCAGTGTCGTGTACTTCTCGGAACCGATGGCATATAACCTCTGAAAACTTACCTCATTTTTTTTGGTACGGCGCTCCTGGGAATCTGAATTCACGTGTCATGGTGTCGACCACGCTGGCCGTCAGTTCTCCCATCGTACCAAATTTATCCTCCCACACCTGGATTCTGCGCCATGACCGCAGATACCTGAACACGAATTCATGCTCGTGTTGTTTCATGTTCAATGCAATAGTGGCACACGTACTTTGAAATAACTTGTCAAATCCAGCCTTTAGGGTATCCTTGTCTCTGACTGATCCGCCTTGCTGAATCGCTTCGAGTAAGTTAGGTCCTCGTTACTTTTAGGAACAGGATCAACCTTTGTGGCAGAGCCAAAATACCCAGGCTGTTGTGCAGGGTCGGGAAAAAAGACATGGAAGTCTCACATACATTGTTGTCAGGAACAGTGATGCGGCACACGCGCACACGTTGCACTCTCGATGAAGTCAGACAACGACGCGCGGCCAGCTAGCGTTCCTCTTATCGTCCAAAAAATGATGCCTGCAGGGAGTGTGTATAGCAGATTGGAAAAGGTATGACTCGTATATATATACTCAAATTCAAGACCAAAAGACTGCCAATTGGGCCAGGTGCATCTGATCCAGGGAAGGTTTGATGACTCGAGGTAAAGAGACACATCATCATAAGTACCCTATCGACAACTTGATATGGAGGTTGACAAGGTGACCGTGGCTTTCATTTACAGGAAAGTGGAATCGCAACTTTCAGCGCACAGCGTTGAAGACCGCTTTGACATTTTTTCCCCTGCGAGCCGAGACACCCTGACTCGGAGACTCTGACCTGTCCCTGAATCAGTAACCCCCGTGGTTTGCTTAAGTATCACGTAGCGTCCGCTCTTGCTGATCATCCACATTAGCCCCACCTGAAAAACCCCAGCAATGGCTGAAACCCAATACAGGACCACGAACGAGTTCGCTGATGCTAAAGTAAGTTGCTCCTCTTCCGTCTCATGAAGGGTGATTCCTTATAACTCTGTAACACCAGAAAGTGCCTATCTTCTTTTTATGTCTCGAGTTGTGACACGGTTGACGTATTTCTGACACATCAGAAACGCAAGGGATTCTGGTCCAACCTCTTTGGCCGATCCTCCAAGGCGGGACACGCGAATGAGAACAAGGACGAGCACGAACCGAAACAACAACGGTTCATGGACTCTGTAAGACGCGGTCTCATGTGGCGCTGGTCTACCGTCGCTCATTCATCTCTTTACACCTTTCTGTCACGTTCGGAACAGCTCGTGACGAATGCGCGCCAAGCGGCCACGAAAGAGGTCATGAATATTGCTGAAAAAGAAGCAGAGAAGGAAGTCGAATCGCAGTTCAACAGAAACAACAATGGATCACAGCCGACGAACACGACCACGGACAACTCGGGGACGGATCCGTCAACGACCGATAGCGATCCGTTGAGTGCGACGACGAATTGGGCAAAGAGAATGGTGAACGGCGCGCAACAAAAAGTGCAGAGTTTGCAGACTCTCAGTCCGTGATGAAGAATGTCAATAGAATATTCTGTGTTATTTGTCTGGAATAATGTACTTGGTGCCTACCCGAATTATGGTGCATACCTTCCTGGGTTCCCTTAACGAACATATTGAACGCGATCGGATTGCAAATTGCTTCGGTGGTATGTACATAGAAAAATCTGGAAGCGTTCAGAAATCTGTACTCAGAAGAACACTTTGACGCTCGTGAGTGTGATTAAGGAACAACACTTTTGGATGGAAATCGCTGACAAAACGGTTCATGCACGCATGCACTGCTGGTACCAATTTCGTTGAAGAATCATTCTGGGAGATTGAAACGGAACATCAGGAGGGAAGAGCCGTAACCCGGGATAGATTGGAAACATCCTACATATCGTACAGCATGTGAACTCGGAGGCTGAAAAGGGGGCAATGACTGTATCAAGTTACACAAAGATGAACGAGCTGGCCACAAGATTCGATATTTTCTTGTTCGACAACCATGTGTCTGAAGACCGTCAAGCTAGCACTCCCAAACGTGGAACTCCATCTCGCGATGTCTCAAAGCAGAAACAAGGGCGGGAACGAGGTCCTCGTTTAGTGATGCTTCTTTTTCCTGCTGCGGGAGTGTTGAACGTCCGTCGCGGGGCGGAGAATATGTCGCAGGAGGTATCGTAGTAACCCTCCTGCGTACGCATTGTCCCTGGGGAAGAACTTGCCTGTTTGTTTTGTGTATTGACTAAGTTCGAGCTCAGTCCCGAAGATTTGAACCTCCCGTCCCGTAACGTCTCTGTCGACAAGGTCGACAAGATTGACAAACGTCCCGCGGACAGCCTAGTGTCGAGAACTGAACTGGAGGCATGCGAATCAACAGGGGCCAAGCACTTACCCCTCTACAGGTTTTCAAATCATCTGGAACCGGTTCTATTTGCGCGATATGACAGAGGTTTTGCCAGTTTTCGAGATCTTCTTCGTCCGTGCCATAAACTCGATTGAATTTATGAACTAGAGCATCTTTGAAGTTTTGATGAGCCTCCTCTCTTTCGGGGTCGTCCCTGTCCCATCCAAGCTCGTCGCACAGACGATAGAATTCGTGTGATGCTGAATTTGTGGTATCGTGGTCAAACTGAGGATAGTTTGCAAAAAAATCGTCTAGAGCTGAGGATTCCTGGGAGGAAGCGAATGCCGAAGCACCGTGACCGGCGTGTCTCCTCTGAGTGGCCCGGATCAGCTACTAGGATACACTTCGAGGGCTGATATGGTGCTTGCCTGTCTCCTTCTCGCTGGCATACTGAGAGACGTCCGGGAAGAAAAACTCAGGGATTTGGACTCTGCTTTTGAAGTTCCACCGGTACCGTGCTCGACTGCGGATGGTCTTGGCTAACATCATTCTAAGCACAGTTTAGGGGCAACATATGTAGGTTAGCATTCTCTACCTTGGATGGTGCATGATCGACTTTGAACCTTGCCGTACCCTTCTGGAAAAGGAGGTGCGAATGGATCACTGTGCGGACTCGAATCATGCGGAATGCGATGAGTAAGATAAGATTAGCTCGGAGCCGAATGCGGTGTGCAGTACCGTCACCCGTATAAGTATAGGCGCAGCACTTGCCACGACCCAGTTGACAGTCTGTCAAGTATACCTATTTCTACCATGCCCCTTCTCCCACCCATCAACTTTCCCCAATGGCTCGGTGCAAACGCGCACCTTCTCCAACCCCCTGTAAATAACTTTTGTCTGTATCGGGGAAAGGACTTTGTTGTGATGGCGATTGGTGGCCCCAATGAACGGAACGACTATCATGTGAACGAGACCGAAGTTGGTTGCGAGCGTCTGTTTCTTCTCTTGTTGCTCACAGGCCTGCCATATAGGAATGGTTCTATCAGCACAAGGGCGGGATGCTATTGAAGGTGGTCGATGGGGGGACGTTTAGAGATGTAAAGATTGAAGAGGGCGAGATGTTTTTGTTGCCTGGTGAGGCGAACTTTCGTCGTACTCACTGGCCGTCATGTCATGTTTGGATAGCAAACACACCGCACAATCCTGTGAGGTTCGCGGACACTATTGGAATCGTCATTGAAGCTACACGTCCATCAGAGTCGAACGGTGAGCTGGCGTGATTGCTGCTGGTTTTGGCTCGCTGTTGACGATGTTATAGACACACTGCAGTGGTACTGCAGAGAGGCAGTTCACACGAAGCCGACGATCATCCACAAAGAGAGCTTTCATGTGACGGATCTCGGAACGCAGCTGAAACCAGTGATTCAGCGCTGGCAAAACAGCGAAGAGCTGAGGACGTGCAAGGAATGTGGAAAAGTTGCGCCTCCGAAATAGTCGTAGAAAGAGTACTCGAACTTCGGAGCTTGAACTTGAATCAATGTCCTTGCCAGCTCCCCTCACTCGTATACCCGTTCCACGATGTTACAACATGCAGGAACTTCCTACTGCTTTAGCACACCGTGCTCGTGTCCAAGAGTTGTTGTCACGGGGAGACAGAGTTGCCCTCGAAGCAGAATTCCAAAGCAACCCACTCTCTAAGCACCTCCTGCACGGCCTCGCATACACTGTTGGCTCCGCGCTCGGATCGGATCCACCCACGCGCGCCCAGTGCCTCTCCGCATTCACAGCCTCGGCCACTAACACGGGGCTCATGGCAGGAGCGAAGGCGTGGTCTAAACATGCGCATAGATCGAACAATGCAGACCTAGTGGGAGATCGCGTGGGGTGGTGGGGAGGTCAGCCCAAGGGACCAGTCGCATCGATCAACGAACGCGCAGTACTACTGTTCGACAAGATGATGGATCGTGCGACGTGGCAGAACTTGCACTGGTTACCGCATCAGGTACTGGCATACGAAGTCAGGGTCGAAGAAGGATATGGCATGCGTTGGTCGCAGGATCGTGGCGTGTTGAATGCGATAGACAACGTAGACAGGACGTTGAAAGCGCCGTGGATGTTTCGCGGATTTGTAGAGCCAATGATGGAGAATGGACACGAAGTTGGGTGGAGACACTGAAACCCACATGTGACATGCAATTTACGCGTGACAGTCGCGTGACGGGGGTAGCGAGAGTTGTGGACTCCTTCTGCTGTCTACCACTACAGCTTTGCAAACCCGCAGAAACGTTCCTTGTACCCATACATCTAGTCCACATGGATGGAAAGCGCAAAAGTGGACGCTATGTCCATGCCGAGACGATTCTCGGATCAGAATTCGTGGGCCGTCTTGCCAACACCAAAGTTTTGTTGGTCGGAGCGGGCGGGATTGGATGCGAACTACGTCAGTCTTTATTTTCAAAAAAAATTTGGCAACACTCCATTTTTACACTACTTCATGTGCAGTAAAGAACGTCGTCTTGACAGGCTTCGGTCACATCACCCTCCTAGACTTGGATACCATAGACCTGTCCAACCTGAATAGACAATTCCTCTTTAAAAAGAAGGACGTCAAACACAGCAAAGCAATGGTACGTGAAACCGTTTTCTCCACCCTTTGTCGTGGTCAACTAGCCCTGTGTTCCAGGTGGCAGCACAGACCGCTGGCGCTTTCAACCCGAATGTCCATATTCAACCGATCCACGCGAACATTAAGGAGCCCCAGTTTGACATCGACTGGTTTCAATCCTTCGATATCGTTCTCAATGCCCTTGACAACCTTGGTGAGTAGATCCGCTCCTCGACTTCCTCTGATTCGTGACTTGCTATCAGACGCGCGCCGACACGTGAACAAGATGTGCATGGCAGCAGGTATTCCACTCGTCGAGTCGGGTACAGCAGGCTATCTGGGCCAGGTCCAGCCTCTTCTAAAGGTTCGTGCGAATCTTCGAAACGCCCGACTTCGCCCACCTGGCCAGTAGGATCGCACTGAGTGTTTTGACTGCATACCGAAACCAACACCAAAGTCGTTCCCTGTCTGCACAATTCGATCTACCCCGTCGCAGCCTATTCATTGTATTGTCTGGGCCAAGAGTTATCTTCTTCCGTGAGTTAACGAATAGCCAAATTGTTTCATTTTCGTTTTTCACTAATCGCCGATAGGCAACTGTTTGGAGTGGACGAAGACGGCAGCGGCGAATTAGATGAGGCTGAGAAGCAGGGCGAGAATGGTATACCATGTTTCCTTACTCGGGGCTCACGTCATGGTACATACTAACGTTACTCAGCACAAGAGATAGCGGCTTTGCGAAAAGAAGTTTTGGCGTACAAATTTGTTCGCAAAGCACTGCGTTCCCCAGAAACCACCGATGATGCAGCCAAAACTATTTTTGAAAAGGTTCGTTTTGCCTACATAGTTGAAAGTTGTGATGACAAATGTCTGACACGAGTAAGGTCTTCAATACCGATATCAAAAACTTGCTATCCATGGCAGATATGTGGCGCTCGAGAGAACGACCAACACCCCTTGACTTTGACGCTATCGTGGATGGCAGTTTTGTAGCAAAGGAGCCCGCGAAAAACAACGCATCGTCCTTGAATTCCAAAGGGCAATCCAATGGACATGTTAATGGAAACGCCACAAAGTCGGCAACCTCCAATGGAAATGGTGGATTGAAAGATCAGCGTGCGCTGTCACTTCAGGATAATCTCACTCTTTTCGTATCAAGGTATGTTCGCATCTTGATTCGTGTTTTCTTTGGTTCCAGTGTTTTGACGTCAGACGCCCAGTACCAATCGCTTGGCAGCGCGCGTACGTGACGGAGAGGAAATCATATCGTTCGATAAAGATGATGATGATACGCTCGATTTTGTTACCGCTGCCTCGAATCTGCGCTCCGCCGCGTATTATATTGAGCGGAAGACACGCTGGGAGGTCAAAGGTGCGACCTTGAGCTCTTTGGTTGATGAGGCTGATGGGGTGTTTCAATAGAAATGGCGGGTAATATAATTCCCGCTATCGCGACGACGAATGCCATTATATCAGGATTAATCGTTCTACAAGCTCTGCACCTCTTGCGCAAGTCTTTCACTTCACTCAAGAATGTGCATGTACAGTTCAAGCCAGCTGTTCCACTCAGCACGGTCAACCTGTGTCCTCCTAATCCCAAATGCGGAATTTGCAGGGATACATATGCGAAGGTACAGTGCGATCCTTCGCGCGTCACACTTCGCGAGTTGTTGGATGGTATACTTGGGGACGGTGAAGGAGAGGATGGAGGATCCGGGAAACGATATGTCAGTGTGTACGAGGATAAGCGTGTGCTGAGCGACCCAGACTGGGACGACAACGATGATAGAACGTTGGAGAGCCTAGGCGTAACGAGAGGGAAATTCTTGTCCATAGTCGACGAGGAAGAGGAATGGGGGACAATTGCGGTAGCCTTGTGCGAACTTCCGTGAGTGGTTTGACGTTGGCGTCGCCCATCTGCCTCTGACGACTGAACAACCTTTGACAGACCAAATCATTCGAATGATGCACCAGCTTTGATATTGCCGTCAACCTTACCAAAGCCAGCTTTCAACCCTCGATTATCTACACCCACTCCTGCTCCATCGCGGAAACGCACTGCACCGGATGACGATGACATCGAGGTCGAACCCCTGGCAAAAAGAGCAAGGACAAACGGCGCATTATCACTAGAATTCGGTAGTCCGGGCAAGAAGAGAAGGCTAGAGGAGGACGGACTGGTCATGTTGGACAGCGCGACAGACAAGATCGACAACCAGGACGATGTCATCGAGATAGACTGAGTTCAAGCATTAGTCGCTGCGAATGGCGGAAGACGATTGCCATCCGTCGGTTCATTTTTATTGTCAATGTCTCTCTTATTGTCATGCTAATATCGTTGCCACCTAATTCACACTTTGTGGAGATCATAGTTCTTTTGCTCGGTTTTCTTGTCTCGATTCTCGAATGGGCTCAGTGATTCTAGGGATGCTATTATTCGTTGGTTCCCGGACGCCCACCCGGCGCGCTTACCCGCTTTTTTTTAGCCTTGTAACTCAAGGAGCTCGACGGAGGTGTAGATACTTACGCATGTCAAGATGTTCGGTTTTGTCATTTGTAGCATTTCGGGCCCTATTCTTGCTATCCCATTCATCTCTCGATGTCGTAGCTGATGAAGTGTACGCCTGCACAGGTGATCCAACCAGAGGTAACAAATGCTGTTGTGTACTTGACAGGTCGGCCAGGATGCGTTGGCTCTGGCCATCGATGTGCAGTGACAGCGCTAAAAATGGACTTGAAGTCAGAATCTTTCTGATCAAGTGTTGAGGCCACTGGATGGTGCATTCAACGTACGTTCTCTACTTGACCGTCTTCCCATCTGATCGTGACCAGCGGAGCGCTTCTCGGCCGGTTGGTCAAGGCGACATCCCGGTTGGTCCGGACGATCACCTGGAATGACCATACGGAGACGTCGCATGTCCGACGACCCATCGAAGGCGTTCCGCTACAATCGCAAACCGTATGGCCCTCGGCGGTCATAGGGCGTCGTTGGTCACTGTTCGGCTTATCCGGATGGGATTTGACCCCGGCGATGACCTGTTTCATCCAGGTTTCCGAGGTTGTCGCTCATCTCGATTCTCGACTTCCAAGGATTACGGTTATGATCCGTTTTGCGTGGGTCAAGCTTTCCGACTGCAGCGCCGGTAAGCGATCGAGTCGGGCAATCTGGAGACAGACAAAAAACGTTAATTACCGACAGAACTACGACTCTTCGCCGGCTCCGGGCACATATGGTATTAACGCGATCGGGCCGAATCCCGATGTTGCCCCGGTCGGTAAGACGATTTATTACGGTTCTTGCGGTAATAAACTATAACGTTTATCCAAGCTGCGCGCCGTGGATGACACACCGTCAAGAGTCCTTTTGACCTCAGTTAGTCAGTCTTACCTGGCAATTAACTGCGCGATCGGGAATCGGTCTTCATGTTGATTATCCCGGGTTTGCCCAATGGCCATCACAATGTCGAAGATGTCGCACGAACGAGGACTGCTTCTCACGGGCGCCGGGAACGGTATGACTCAGAGAACTTGAAACAATGATGGTCCCAGGTATGATATCTGGCATCGCTGAAATGAAGACGAGTTTGCTACTCCTTCCCTTTATCAGCCGAAGTATTTCCACTTTCAACGCTGCCCTTGGACCATCATGGTATCTGTCGGTCAAGCATTCGTCGGATGGCACCCCGGCGAACAAGCCATCCAAAAGTTGATGTCCTTGCCTGAGCGGGTGTCCGTCAGTGCCATCGTCAACAAACTCCCCGATCAGCACCGCATCTTCCACAGCACCCGTCTACACTATGTCCCGATTACAACCCTGGACGGCCAGGGTCGCCCATGGGCGTCCATTCTTTGTTCTTCTCAAGGTACACCGGGATTCATCCATTCCCCAACGGACAGCTCGCTTCATATCCGCGCACACGTGTGGCCTGGGGACCCTGTTATCACTACCCTTGGTCATCTTGATGGTCGAGAGGACAACCTGTTCGCGTCGGGGCTTGGTCTCGAACCAAGTACTCGTCGACGGAACAAGTTTTCTGGCCGGGTATCCCATGTCAACTTTGACGGTTCTGAAATGACGCTCGAGCTGTCGGTTTCTCATGCGTTAGGGTCTGTCATTGTCTTACGCAGCAGGAACTCATAACTGACTAATCACCCGTCATCACTTGGCAGGTTGTGTCCAAAGTATATCCACATAAGGGACCTTGAGGCACATCCGAAAGTCGAACCCCATGTTGTGTACGACCAGCTACATTTGGCCCAAGGGGATGGGCTACCGGACGATGTCATTCGGTTCATTCACAAGGCAGACACCGCCTTTCTTGGCACTTCATATATTGCCAAGGCGGAAGATGCACAACTCCATCCATCTCGAGTGGGGACCAATCACCGGGGTGGGAGACCAGGTTTCGTTCGAGTGCGCCCAGGAGACGGGAGAACCCTTGTGCTGCCCAACTATAATGGTATGCCCCCGTACAATGGTATCTTTCTTTGTGGCGTGTCCTTACACTGCCTCCAGGCAATCGTATGATGAACTCGCTGGGAAACATCTTCATTACTCCGTTAGCAGGCATCGTGTTTCCCTCCTTCTCCACGGGTGCCATTCTCTACGTGACCGGGGAGGCGAAAACGTTGATTGGAGAAGCGGCAAAGAAACTCATGTCCCGCGTGAGCGCGGTTACCACCGTATACGTGACAGGCTTTTCATTTGTCGAAAACGCAATACCGATACGGGAGATACTAGACACGATGGAGGTTAGCCCCTACTGTCCCCCAGTCTGCTACCTGTCGGAGGAAAAGCCACCGGAGAATCCATACGAAGATATCGCTCTTTCGCTCATCCGGACGCGCGTTCACAATGACACGTTGGCGACGTTCACGTTCGAGGCATCGCGTCCCGTGCAAGTTCACGCGAGTCAGAACGCAGTTGTCGACCTTTCCCACTTTATCCGCGAACGCGCGCCCACACTCGTAGATTGGATGCCGAATGCATGGGCCGAGAGCGACGACTGTGTACGTACGTGGACCGTGTCTGTGCCACCCACCTCGGCATCTCCGACCACGTTCTCCCTCACGATCCGATGGGTCAAGCATGGACTCGTAACCCCTATTCTCCACCAGCTAGCTCAAAAGCTTGATCCGAACCGCAAGGGCATAGCCATGGACGTGTCGTCCCTGGGAATCGTTGCACAGCTGCGTGGGGTGGGGGGCACTCTTCCCTTGCCAACGCCGCTTGCTGCATGCGATGGGGGCCGTCGCTTACTATGGATCGCAGGGGGTATTGGGCTGACTCCCTTCCTGGGACTAACGCGCTACGCCGTCGATCTCGCACGGCACACGTACGGGACCTGGGACGTCGTCCTTGTCGTTTCGTCACGCGAGCCGGAGGTGATGCTGACCCTCCTGCGCGAGGCCTACGTAGGCCGTGACGACTTTTCCCGGGATGATCACGTACAGGATGATCAAGATGTCCACGTCCGCCCTATAGCCAGTCTGACGCTCGCTATCCACATCTTCACGGATCGTGCTCCCAAATGCCCTCCACGATTGCCTGCCTCTGTGTCTGTGACGGTGCACGAGGGGCGAATCGATGACGACGGGTCATTTTTCAAGAGCGTGGGTGCATGTGAGCGGGAACCGCACATTTGTGGGCCGCTCCCGTTTGTGCTCAACGTAATGAAGTCGCTTACCACCGCGGGGGTGGATCCAGAGACGGTGATGAGAGAGCGATTTACATACTAGGAAGTCACGTAGATTAAGAGACGGGGGGCCGTCGATGACCGTGTCCAATTGATATCGATGAACGTAAATATTAACTCTCAATGATGCCACGCACGTCCACGGCGGAAGTCGTCATACGAACATTCGATCATCTCGGAGTCCATCAGAAGAGAGAGAAGTTCGCTCTATATATCCAACCTATCTAGATACACCACAAATTTACATTTCATCTATTCTATGGGATGAGCTCGTGACGAAATGGCGCTTGAAAGAAAGTTGAGGTGAGATGAATTTCAGCAAGAAGTGATGGGATTGGGCACCTTAGGGAGGGCGGGCGCCCACGGACAGGGTGCCAGCTTTTGTTTTCTGAACAGCCTCCAGCTGGTCCATTTTGTCCATCCAGGCGAGAAGACGGGGGCTGAGCAGTTCCCCCTCCGGAAAGGCTCTGAGATCAGCCAGAAGAGGGAAGAGGAAAAAGTCGGCCCAAGTCAGTTTCTCGCCAAAGATGTAGCCCGTTGGGGACATATGGTCCTCGGACTTCTTAAGGAATTTGCGGAGGTGATCAACGCCAGCGGCGATGTTTCGGCGTATCTCAGTGTCTGAGAGTTTGCCTTCGTCGGTGGCTGCCACGCGGGGCTTGACTACACCCTTTTCGACGGCGGGAAACCCTAAAAAAGAAGGTTAGAAACGGGTCCGAAGGCGCCTCGGTCCGGGCGCCGGTTATCAAACTCACCGTGTGCGCCTGCGAAACTGGCGAATTCCCACATCTGTTCAGAGATGATGGAGTGTCCCTCGCCATCAACGATGGTAAGGGGGGGCTCTGGCGCGATGCGATCGATATAGCGTGCAATGGCCTGGGACTCTCTCAGTTTGAGATCGACTTTCTTGCCATCCGAGTCGATCTCGTGGATGATGAAGGTGGGCAAGAATCCAAACGGATGGTTGTCGTAGGCAACGTCCGAGTGGGGCAGGACGCGGACTTGGTTGAACGCAAGTCCCTTGTAAGTGAGACCGAGAGTGATAGAACGAGTAAAGGTGCTGAAGGGAGTGCCGATGATCGTGAACGGTGGGGACGCCATGGGGTTGGTGATGAGGAGGAATAGGAAGGGTCCAGACTTATAAATACCCCGGTACGGTGGGGAGAGAAGACTCCGGATCCATCTTATGCAACGCACGTCTCCTTGCGGAAAGACACCTCGGAGCGAGAGAGACGTAGATTGATAACAGGTTTCTTACGGCAGACTCCTCCCTCGCTTAGTACTAACATTGATGAAATGCGATGCAATATAAATCCCTACACTGGCGAATACACATTTACCATGACGGACGTCATCTAATATGTAGATATACACTGGGATCTATCCAACAAATAAGCACTGCATATTTGATTCGACTTCAACCCGATGCCCAAGTTCCATTAAGTACAACTCCGTTGTCTTCCCCTATCTGAAAGATTTGGTGTTCCAACTGAATGCGGCAACCTGCTGAGGAGAACATATCAAATCGCACGTTCGACGGACCACGTGAACAAACTTACGTTTAGGCTTTCAACGCCTCAGAGTTGCTGAGCTTCTCATACGGGCAGGGCGCTGGCTCGTTTTCGTCGAGCAGGAAGTACTGCTTGGACTCGCGCGAACCAGAGTCGCCGTAGTTCTTGAGTTCAGGGCTAACAGGGATGGGGTCGTACTTGGCAAGCAGGGCCCGAACCTTGGAGAGCGCTCCAGCGCGCTTCGCATCGGTGCTGAACAGAATGTCGAAGATCCACTTGGGTTGGAAGACGATGGTGACTGCGGGTGCGTAGCGCGAACGACGAACTTGGTGTGCAGGCGTCTGTATCACGGTGAAGAATTGCTCCCCACCGAAGCAAAGGCACCATTTATCGGTGTCAATGTCACGGGGCACATCATTGGGCCACGGCGTCGTGTCAAGTTTGGCTAAGCCGTTGAGCATATCCCAGAACAATCCGTTGTACTCTTCGATCGTCCTCTGGTGGTGCGGCACCTTCTTCGCCAACAGGACCAGGGATGTGTTCGGACCAAGGCCGCGCGCCCGTGGCAAGTACGCCATCAGCGCAGTGGCCAGAGACCGAATGTGGCGGGGATCGGAGAGGTCGTCTGAATCGATGAACAAGTACAACTGGTCGTCCGTCTTGAAGCCCTTGGTGGCGTAGATGCATGGAAATACGAGGTCTTCGTCGAGAAGTACCCTTTTGAAATCATCGTATGCCTCGCGCTGCCAAGTGCCTTCGCAGAAGACTTCCATGACTTGTGCCCTGTACAACAGCTTGAACGCTTGCATCACAGATAAAATATTTATTCGCCTACCTCATCAATGGTTTTCCACTATAATCCGTGGTCTCTGTTTCGAAAACGGCGCGTATGACGCGCTGTAAAATAGAGGTTTAACTTTCAAGGCAATCGATATCGCAGGGGAGCATACTGACGGCACCAGAGCTGGATATACTACTCAGTTTTCTAAGCAAACTAGGGAGCTTGACAGGAGCCGCGTTGGCGAAGATGGTAAGGAAAACCCCACCGAGAATCGAAGAAGCCAAGAAGTAGATGTCGAACATGTGGAAGAGAGTGGATTTGTTGGTGCTAGTTCGACTGCAACAACACGCCTTTTTAAACCTGAGGCCCTCTGCGGAGCCTGCATACTTCCAACGGCGTGCAACACATTCCTCCTTGGGATTGTGCAGCTTTGCCTTGGCAGCATTGCTTTTCCGCGCGCTCATGCCCTTGCAAGTCAGATGACCGACAAGGACGCCACCCCGACAATGAGATTCACATCCGAGCACGTCGGCTGCCAGAAACATGGGAATGCAATCCAAAGCTTATGCATGGAATGGGCATGATTACCTGTCTTTAGGAGATACCTCCGAGTCCAGATGCGGAACCAGAAGTCTGTAAGTTAGTTATCGACCTTGTGTTTCACCTATATTTCTCTTATTTTGTCTTCCAAATTCCCTGGTTCACTAAAAACAGAGCAAAAACCGGTGGTTTCTATCTGATAAAGGGGGACCTGGAGACGTGTGCATATAATTAGCCATGGAGTGTACAGCAATGATTCTCTGAGATGAGGTGTTACAGTTTGGATTGAATGGAGTGTACGACGGCATCGGACACAGACAACTGTGACGCTGTGCTTGTGTTGCACCTTGCGCCATGCATGTCCGTTCGAAACGGCGACCTGTAGAGAGACAAGTGGGAGCACGGACGAATAATTGTACCACCTCGACCCTCGATGGGGTGGCGCCGGTAGGCCAAACCTAAACCTAAAGAAGAAAATGTTCGGGGATGGCTCCGAATTATTGTGGGAATTGAACGTGGAGAGTGTAGTAGGTGCAAAAGGAAGTGGCATGAAAATAAGGATCTCCAAGGGTATAGATCAGGGATGTGGTTGCGTGAGAGGGAGCGCGTTGGACTCGGACATGACGACTTGAACTTCGCTACCCCGGATGTGCTCTGTAATGACGCCGGGACGAACAATTCTCTCGTTGATCCGAGTTCCGGAATCCGACTGATCGATCGGCGTCACAAAGATATGACGCATACCCATTTGGACCTCTTGGCACAATGCACACGGAGCACTCGAAATTCTCAGCTTGCTGCTCTCTACTACTTCTCTTTCTTTCCTCTTGGAACAAGCTACAATATGTGTATGACTGCCCACCACTAACCACCTTATTAAAACCACTCTCATAACGCTCGCGCGGGGACACCTCGAGTCACAGCTGGACTCACCTACTAGTAACTTATCAAGAATTATTCCGATTCACACCTGAGACGAATATCCGCCCTGTCCGCAAGGTACCATTCGCACCAAATCCCCAGTTTCACCGCCTTGGCCTGACGTGTCTGCATCGCACGTCCAGTCGAGCTCCAAACGATGTCGCTGTGTTCCCATTTTCTCAGGGTTGTGTAGGTGTCAGCTTGACTTTTCAGTTCTCCCTAAGCAACTGCGCAATCACTGACCAGCAATGTTCACCAGGGTCTGCGAAAAAAGCAATAAGAGTGTGATGCCCGACTCTATAAAGCATCCTCCTTCTGGTCCCTCAGGAATCAGTTGCTTCCCTCCTACCCGCGTGGAGATCGTGCACCATGCGCTTCTTCTCTCTCTCCATTCTCCTGTTCTCATCCCTCTCGTCTGTGTCAGCAAAAGCCAAGCGCGATGCCAGTCAGCCCTACTTCGACATTTATCAGGGCTCAAACGAGCAACAATCCGTTGCCAATGACCCTTCCACTTCGCTGGAATACACCCTCTCCGCTGGCCAGCCGTGAGCACCACCTACCCCCTCCTCGACCAAAGATGCTCACCCTTGCCCACTACAGCTATCCTAACCCATATATGGCAGACAGAATAGGTACTACAGGTCCTGTGCTGCTCCAAGCAACGAACCTGGTAATCGCCTCTGTTTCTGTTTTTCAATCTCATGTTTTCATGCACGCCGTTTTAGATCGAGCAGCTCGCTCACTTTGTCAGAGAGCGAGTCGTAAGTGTCTTGGTCCCCCTACATTACCTCTTGCTGACCTCTTGCATTCCAGCCGGAGCGCACTGTTCATGCCAAGGGCGGGGGTGCGCATGGCTGGTTCGAGGTCACCACGGATGTTGCCATGAATCACAGCATGGCCAAGGTGTTTGACACTGTGGGCAAGCGTACCCCGGTGACTGGACGTTTTTCGACGATTGCTGGGAACCTCGGAAACCCGGATAGTGTCCGAGACCTACGAGGCATTGCCTTTAAGTACGTTTCAGAGAATATGAAAACGTGGTGTTACTTTGGCTTAACCGGGCTCCAGGTTGCGCACAGAGGATGGAATTCTCGATTGGGTGAGTTACGGCCATGGCGTAGCGTGGTCGGATTGGTCAGACTTGATTTTCTGTCGTATAGCCTTTCCTCAACCACCCGGTCTTTTGGCTCCGCGATCCAGCAAAGTTCCCACGTATGTTGTACCATCGATCACGTTATTCGCTCTTAACAAGGGATTCAGACTTCATTCATTCGCAGAAGCGCAACCCGCAGACGAACCTCCTTGATCACAATGTAAGCAAGAATAACCATCCCTAAATTCTTTACCTCTGAACCTTCTTCCCCTGCAGAACTTCTGGGGTAAGTGCATAGCAATATTCCCGTGACCTACTTTGTCATCTCCAGTTAGATTACTTGTCTGCGAACAATGAGTCCATCTACCAGGTCAGTGAATGCCTGGTACCCACACACCTTCTAAATACTGAAACGGGGATATACAGGTTATGCGCACCATGTCAGATTTGGGCACGCCATATGGCTTCCGGCACGTTTGCTATCCATGCTTCTACCCACTATGTCCTAACACCACAGCAGACACATGAATGGATTCAGTGGCAACACCTTCCGCGCCGTCAAAAGCGATACAGAATGGTATTACATCAAGTAGGTTCTTTTCCAACGACAACTCTCTACCACTGAGCGGCATTCAGAACGATCGCCGTATCTGACCAAGGCATCAAAAACAATACCAACGACGAGGCTATTGTGCAGGCTGGACAGAACCCTGACTTCGGTGTTCAAGACCTTTTCGACTCCATCGAAGCAGGCGATTACCCCAGCTGGACCATCTACTGGCAAATCATGACCCCGCAACAGGCCGAGAACTATAGATGTAAGCACCAACGTCATCCAGATTATGGAAAATTGACTTGGAATCAGACAACGTTTTTGATCTCACAAAAGGTAGACGGATCACCTGTATTGATCAATGTCCCGGCTAACTTAATTACCCTTAGAGTGGCTCCAAGATGAGATTCCCTACCAGGAGATTGGCAGAATCACACTCATGCAGAACCCGTAAGAATACACCAAACCCTCTGCGACGTACGTTCACGCTTCTATTTTTAGCACAAACCACTTCAACGAGGTAGAACAAATCGGCTTCGACCCTGCCCACTTGGTTTGCATTTTCTGCTTTGACCCCACTTCGTCCCTGATTCCCACTTCTTAGCCCAATGGACTTGAGCCAAGCGAAGACCCCACACTCCAAGCACGTTTGTTCGCCTACGCAGGTCAGATTTTTTGGACTCTCGACTTATGAGCAGTCATTCCATTCCTTTACAGATGCTCAGCGCTACCGTACCGGCATTAACGCGAAGCAACTTCCCGTACGGATGAACTGTATCATTTCCTACGAACAACTATTGACAGTAATTTCAGATTAACTGCCCCTTCAACCCTGTTGGTGAGTCCCGTCGCACCTTTCATAGGGAAAACGACACAATTAACCGACGTATTTCGCTAGCAAACTTCCTTCGGGATGGTGCCATGAATTTCAATAACCAGGGAAAGCGACCCAACTTCTGGTCCCAGCAAGACATGCTCAACTTGGAGGTCCGTCCCTACAACGATGATAACCATACGATCTGGGTCGGCGGTGCTGTCAAGTATCTCAGCACACCCACTGAAATAGATTTCGAACTTCCCAGGATTTTCGTAAGCGGTTCTATCTTGCATGCCAACGCAAAACTCACGATTTCATGCGACGTAGTGGAACGGACTCTCTCAGACTGATAAGGATCACCTAGTTTACAACGTTGTCTGGCACATGGGCCAAGCCACCGACACAAATATCATCAATAGGCAGCTGAGGATATTCCAGCACGTGAACGAGACTTTGGGTCAATTGATTGCACAAGGTCTAAACATGACAATCTCTTGAGAAGAAAGGGCAAGAAGGGGCAAATAAAGTTCGTACTTGTGAAATATAGCATTCATTACCGTACCTCCACATAGATCATATTTCTCGATCACAACCTCTATTTTGAGATCATGAACATTATTTATTCATTGAAACCTCGCCTTTATACGGGCCATCAAAGTCGTCTAAACTCTATTACGAAATTCTCATCACTGCAACTGATTCTTATGTGAAAATCATATAGACAAGGCCCTCCGGGCAACCCCTGGACCCTGGGAGTATGCGAGAAGAGAAGAAACAGACAACGTACAGATGATATGCTCTAATGGGATCAAAGAGCCATCCAGATGATGGACGATAATAGTGTGATCAGCAATGTGCAGTCTGAAGGTTGTTCACAAAGAAGAATAGACCACATTCATAAGTAGAACAAATCAAAAGTATTACTTGAGAATGAAGACAATAAATTAAAGTTGAAAAAGGTCGGTAGTGGAAAGATATCTGTGGAATGTTAGCAGAACTGCGAACACACAAAAAAGGAAGCATACAAAGCGAGAAGAAGTTGAATGTACATTACATGGTCGACAGGGAAGTCAACAACAACCCCAGGCCTGATGGAGGACAATTGTAAGACCAACATATTTCCGAAGACGACGGAGTATGTGAAATGACGGGCATGGGATTGGATTGAAAACAGAAGTTCGTTGTAAGGAAGATTCATTGTGCGTGCCACAGACTGGCGCACAAAGAGAAGGACAATAGGTTGTTTGAGGAAAATGGAAACACCGTGATGCAGGCTAATTTCATGTAAGATGATATGATCAATGGGGGTGTCGTCGTGCGGGGGCCAAAAAGGAGAGGAAGCAGAGTCTGTATGCTCGTCCTGAGGGTGATTGTCGTCAGAATCAGAGTCGTAGCTGTCGTCATCGCCAGGATTGAGGTAGAGAGAAGGAAGGAAAGTTTCAAGCATATTGCCATCAGATGAACAAGTAGATGCCGGAACATGGACTTGAACGGGTAGAGTGCAGCTAGCTGGAAACAGGATGCCCACAACGAACTTAGGGAATCTCTGCATACAGTGGATAAGCTCGGCAAGGATAGT
This sequence comes from Leccinellum rugosiceps, assembly GCA_038089755.1. NCBI lineage: Eukaryota > Fungi > Basidiomycota > Agaricomycetes > Boletales > Boletaceae > Leccinellum > Leccinellum rugosiceps. The sequence goes on along the minus strand of JBBPLL010000099.1, from coordinate 40,806 downwards.
ATGATATAAGGGTGATACAAACAGGCTGGCGCAAGCGAATACGTGTTTGCAGACGATCCACTTGAATTACAGAAGTCATTGTGTGTCAAGTGACAACGCGCATGTACAAGGAGAGTGTTAACAAATCAACAGGCCGAAACATGTCATACAGTTCAAATCAGCTATTATACAGAGAAAGGTTCTGCATCATCAGAATCGTCTGCATATGTAGGATAGGCAGCACGAACAGCCTTCTGGAAAAGACAGACCATCTGCAAATCAAGTTTCGTCCCCCATTCTGACCACTCAGGACCTTTTTGTTCACGGTTTGAACGCCAACGATTAATTTTAGATTCGACGACCACCAAATCCCCCACCTCAATATCAGTAGCAGGAATCGCATTCATCTTGCCCTTCTTTTCGAAAAAACGCTCACGAGCATCATACACATCTGTAAAAGGCCTTCGTTGCTGCAGTAGATCACAGTCAGAAAGAGGTTGCCAAAGTGCCAGTGGACGGACCTTGATCCAGCACGAGCTATGAATCATGTCCCAGTCTTTGTGGAAGTCTTCGCAAAAATTAACATCAATGTAGATACCAAGTAAACAATAACTTACCCACACGAGGAGGTGCTTTCATCGAGGTCAGATACTTTTTGCAAGAAAGCGCGGTTCCTTGAGAGACAGAGAGTATGTCAATGGAATATGATGAAGATCGAGGACCATCCACGATGAGCGCGACATCCTGTACAATTCCGGCAAACCAAACAATAACCGGTTGGTTAAAGGTATTGCACACGAATGTATCATTGGATGGCGATGAACCCCAAGTGAAGTTTGGAGGAAGTTTATCAAACGCAAATAGATCCTGGCGTGGTGAAGCACGGTTCACCAAAGTGAGAATGCGGCTAGAAAGGGAGTGTATGAGGCAAGTAAGGGAGCAAACTTGAAGGGGAGCAAACGAACCTCGCAGTGACATCCTTGATGAGAGGTTGCCAATCGGGAAGCAGAACGATCTCAAACACCGGAGCCACCGATGGTCCAGACATAACCACTTCCGTCACGGTGTCAGTGACGAGACGTTGTTTTTTCTGAGATCTCGACCCAGACTCAATACTCTCTGTTAAAGTGTTAAAGATGATCTCAGGCCAACCAAGACTGAACGGGACAAAGGTACACACCATCGTCTGAGATGACAGCAGCGACACGTTGAGGTTCGGCCATGCTACTATCAAGAGTGCCAGCAGAAGCGGTGGATCTTTAAGGACATGCATCAAAACATTGCAAGAAGGAATGACTAAAGATACTCACGACAAAGAAGAGAGACATGAATCATCGTTGGCAGGTGGGGACATATCGAGTTTACGTTTGGTGGGCTTAGCAGGCATAGTCGATGGCATCGATGCAATGAATGCAAGCAAGGTATAAGTAAGGTCAGAACAGCGAATAAACACGTGAAGATAGAGAGTCATAGAGAGTAGCGTGGCGGCATGTTTCAGAATAGAAAAACCGAAGCAAAATCAACCGAGACGACCTAGTAGAATCAAATGATACAGGACGACATTGACCATGGGCGGTGTGCAAAGTGGTGCACGATCGGGCCCAAGGCTGTGGATTGGCAGGTCTCACTTGTGGGTGAACAAATCAGAAACATCTTTCGAATAGGCCCGCCGGGTGACAAGCATATGAAACACAGAGTGGAAGGACACGAATACATGCAGCCAAAAAACCATCTGGTAGGGGACAGGTAGTAAAGCACTTACACCCGCAAGAGACCGATAGTTTCAGTTAGCACATTCAGCAATGGAGACAGTAGGATTGATGTAATCGAGTCAGCGATTGTCCAACCTTCATGCAGGGTTTTTATTTCTGGACAATTTCAGTGTGTGAAGTGAAGAGAAACTGTTGTACATAAGAAACAAGTAAATGAAGCTAGACTGCTTTACAAGCCAATTGTAGGAACGGGGGATGGAACAGGGGATGGTATATCATGATGAGGATCCTGATCAAATACAAGAGAAGAAGAAGCAACGATGACTGAAGATGTTGAAGCATCAGCCACATGTTCGGTCATATCTGCATCACGATGGAGGACGAACTAGAAAGGTCATGGTCAGTCACTTTGTCTAACAAATGAACAGAGGACATACTTTGCAAGCGTCATCAGAGGGAACAAGTTGCAAGACGTGTTCCATGTTTAGATGAGCACGGACAGTCTTACGACGCTGTTGAATGGCAAAAATGTCGAGTGTAACTGCGACATCAATGAAATCGCCCTCACGAAACACAGAAGGAGCACAAGCAACAGCTTTATTTCTGGACCACCTGCCCGTCTGTAAGCGATCAGTAATTCTCCATTTGTTGACGACCCGTCCAGTGAGATTAGCAGGATCCTCGGCCCTGCGTACCACACTGGGACGTACATCAGAGGCACGAGGTACCTGCACCAAGAGATAGGTATCTGCTAGTAGGCGTGTATAACATGTAACGAACCTTTGTAAAGACCCTACGTTGGATTGTCAAGTCGTGCAGTGTGGTATTAGTCTTTTCGGTACCACCTAAGACAGTATGCACCAAGCGACGCAAGTTGGAAATTGCATCAACATAAGATTTCCATGCATCGGGATTTCCGCCAGAATGAAGAGACATAAATTGAATGGCCGATGCACAACCACATTCGGTACTGCAACACAACTCATTAACATAAATAAGAGGTACAACTGTGATCGTCACTCACCCTGACCAAGTGCCAAACAGAGAAATATTGTGTTTACCCAGAAACCCTTGCAAGCGAATGGTGACAGGAAAGATCGAGTTATAAATATCAACAGACGGGGTTCTGTACAGAACAAGATGGGCTCTGGTGCGATCAGAGATGATTGGTTTGTGCGCGACAATGGCCCATTCGCAAATGTCTTCGTAAGTGGCAGGAACAGGGGTTAAAACAGAATTGCCTCGAATGCGCGTGGTGTCCCCAGTCAGAGCCTCTACGAGCGCAGGATTCCAGAGAGAAATATTGAGATCACCGTTCAGGACTACAATAGAAGGGCAAAAGAAACATTAAAACCACACATGAAAGCAAAGACTTACGGGAGATGAAGGACATAGTAGTAACGTCAAGGACGTGCAAGCGTTGGTGGGAGATAGGAGTGTAAAGGAGCAATTGGTATTAATCTGTAGGGGTACGAGCCAGAGCACGTGAAAAGACGAGAGGATAAGTTTCATGTATACACTCTGTAAGCCGCAGCAGCGATGTTTCATGATCAATCGATAGACAAGAAGGAGCATTGCCATGTGAAAGTAATCCCCAACACAACAGAGTGCAGGTGATTTATTTAAGAATTTCAAAGTATCATCTCCATGTGATATCGTCCAGTACATGAACGATCTAAGACATGAGTCACCGATCATGCACAGGTGTTTGTGGGTAGATGAAAATCATAACAAGGACAGGGGGTGGCCAGTGCGCCAGAGCCAAAACTAGCCAGAACCACCTGATGACCCCGGGCCAACAGTGGCAAAATTTTGGGTGACCTCCAATAGGCTTCTCGGAATTAGCCAAGTATAAAAAAGATTTAAACACTAAATAAACAACCCCTGTGGGTTACAGTTGACGATTAATGAATTAGAAATTACAAGTGACCAAAATCAGGTGAAAAGTATTAGAAAGAATCAGTGAGTAAAAGTCTATGAAATGGATGAACGAAACCAGCTCACGGACCGACTAAAGATGGCAGCATTGCAAAGACGAGTGACATACCAAGCCAAATCGGATCGGAGGATAACAAAACAATTAGCATTAATCAGGCCAAATGTATCAAACAAAGCCCGGATTGACATGGATATTTGAAGCTGAATCAGGAAGATAAATCCTCAGCAGGCGGATACAGGTAGATACCTAAAAAAATGTACAGATACCTGATTGCAAAGAGTGTGCGTGTGGCAGAACGAGGACCAAATGTGAGTTTTGATTGATTGTCATGGTGTGGATATGCTGCTGATGAAGGATGGGTACTAGATGAGAAATGGATGGCTTGTCGATGGCATACCCGCCGAGGTCACTGAATCGATTATGAACGAGATGTCTATCGCAGACATGCAGACGTATGGTTGTACATCGAAGACGAACTACAAAATCATGCATGAAGCGATCTATCATCGTTACCAGCGGGCCTTGCAAACATTCGGAATCAATGATGACACATTCGCCTCGGTGTTGTGCGCACACAAATCCGTGGTCTCTGGATCCTTTGCCCTGTATGTGTTCGATCCCCGCGGAAGTTGGTATCCTCAAGACATGGATATCTATGTCCCTCGAGGTCGGAAGATCAAAGTCGTCCATAGGCTGCGCGAATATGGCTATGTCCAGATATACCGTCCAAGTCCTTCATACATGACCAGCAAGCGTTCCAAGACCTCGCCATACGTTTCGATCACCACACTCACAAACGGAGACCGTAGGATCGACGTAGTGGAGTCTGCCTCTCAGACATCTATCACCCCGATTTTCCATTTCCACCTCACAGCAGTTATGAATTATATCACAGCCGATGGTTTCTTCTCGGCATATCCTCGGATTACGACATACAAACGGACACTAATCAACGCAAATGCGGTCGAGGACATCAAGTCACCAGGAACACTGGTCGAGTGTCATCAAAAGTACAAATATCGTGGCTACAACATTCAGAGGACAGGAAAGGTTTGGGCTGACGAGGATGGTACACAACATCGATGTCACGAGAGCAAAGATTGTCCTCATAGGGTGAGGACAGCATATGACACAGGTTGTTTATACGTGCTATGGCAGCGAGGACAGCCTGAGGGAGAGGAAGGATTGAAAGGAATACCAGGAAACATCGACGAGAGATGCTGGGATAACCATCAGGTACCTACATGGTGCTTGGGTGGAGACGTTTGTATGAAGGGAAGTCTTCCAGTGCATGCGTTTGTGTCGATGAAAGGTGCAGGAGGTGCAGGAGGATGAGAAGGAAGACGAGGACTCAGGCTGATCGCGCCACTGAAAATTTAAATTGTAGTTTGCTTGGACAGTGTCTAGATCACTTGCATGGTATTTCAAAAACGGAACATATAAGAACATGGGAATGTTAAATCTCAGACACAACCCTCTCTGCACACAACATGACGACAGAACATTATCTGTTGCTATTCAAAGAGCACAATGATGAAAATTTACGCGTGTTTACTATTCAATTTGTTGATGTGCCTGTTAACTTACCTCGAGAAGAGTTTGAACACGTATCTGGTAGGGCTATAACTATATCCGCAAAGCGCAAATGAGCACGTTACTTATAAACGCTCAGAAATCCTGAGTTCCACGCATGGATCAGTAATGGTCGAAACATGCACTACTATTGAGGAAGCCGAAGACCGTGTGAGGTGGGTTTTGGAAAAGACACAGTGAGTACTATAAGTTCACATCTATGACTGTCATTTGCCTTTGCTTACAGTTATTGTACTTTGAAAGGCGTTTGTTGAATGTGCGAGGATCACTGACGATATCTTTTCCAACACTTAGTTTGATGTATTTTGTGTGCTCTGTAATCACAGACGTGTACGGCGCTGATTGAAGACTATCACGTCATACATCCGGTTTATACTGCTACATAAATTCAATATGTTGTCCCAGCCTGTACATGATGCTAAGTATCTCGGGTTGAGAAACGAGCAAGATACTTAATGTCAGCACGAATTGAAAATGGCTAAAAAAAAAAAAGATGGAAAAGATCATGCAGACATAGAAATAATAAGAATAAGAAAATAGTAGTTGAGGAAAAGGAATAAATAGAACATAGTAGCCAGATAACGAACATACTGCAAACGGAAATGACAATCTTTCGACGCTGAAGTGGGGTGAACAAATGACACAAACACCTTCGTGAACAACAGAAAGTGCACACTAACAAGCAATCGCATTGCCTCCATACCACCTGGTGGAGCCAGACTGCAAAGTGACATGTCCTGCAAAATTTGCAGCATCTTTGTTCTTCTGCAGCACAACGGACCTGGCAGGAGGTTTACTTGCTGTATGGAAGATAACCTGAACAACGCACCGACGTAAGACATTCAAACAATGGGATGATGTGAAAAAGACTAAAGGCAGAAGCACAAGAGCCATTGCCAGTGGTACTGAAGAGAAGGCAGTTAGGCATGCACCGAACTTGAACAGCAAAAGATTGTGTTACCAGAAACCCTTGCAACTGCACCACGATGGCACTGATTGTACCTGAGCCATCAGCTGTAACAATTTGGTACAAGATGAGAATGTTTGTGGTCGGTAAAGTGAACTAGAAAGATTTGCTCTGAACATGGACATTCGTGACCGCAACCACAACGGCAGGATTTCAGAGAGCCAGGTTAAGGTTGCCATTTGGATCTATAAAAGGACACAAATAAGGAAGTGTAACATCGCTCAAAACGAGAACATACAATGAATGACATAGTATGGATGAAGGAAGTAAACTTGCCATAGGGATTGTGAATGACACAGACATGCAGTGTCACTCTTTTGAGGGTAAAGGCCGTCATGCAGTTGATGACTCACATCAACTAATGTGATACTGTCGAAAGATCTGTTCAGTGGATTGGGCCAGATTGGCCAACCTAAGAAATTCCGATCGAAATTCCTGGGAAAGCGCTTGATAGATTTTGTGCGGAGGGAACCAACGAAGGATTAGAAGATGCTGGAGGCCTTTTGCACGCGAAAGCATCACATACACGCTCTGCAACGATTTGCATCCTGCAAGGTCAATGATGACTTTCTCAAGGGACCTGCCTTGTATTTTGTAGTCCGTGAAAGCAAATGCAGGCATTAAAGGCAGCTGTGACCTGCTTATTGAGTATTTGACCGAATTACAATCAGTGTATTTGAAAGATGTCACTGAAGGAACGATGGGCACGACATCAGGGCTACCTTCAATCAAGCTGACATTGGAACCTGGGATAAGCACATGCACACACGAAGCATATCTTTTGTGACTGTTATCAACTTCATAAAATATCTGTTTGACAGTCCCTTGAGCACCGTTGACCACAGTATGGGCAAGAGCTAGATTTTCAATTATCATGACAGGCAGACCTATACACAAGGGTAGACAACCGAGATAGTCGTTCGTAGTTGACGAGCCGAGCTTCCAAACAAGTTGCTGAAGATATCCTTGCAAGGCCTTTTTTTGGAATGAATCGTGTGACATATAGCAATGCAATTCATTGTTATTGCATGCTGCAAACCATTTCGCTTTCTGAATGTTGATCGCGTCACGAATTGTTTTGCGCGAAACCAGAATAGGAGCCTCGCGAAAGTGAGCTAACTCATCCGGAGAGGTGTGTAGAACATGGTCTAACCTCCGTCTACAGATTATCTCATAATCAGGTATGTCAAAGTTAATACCATCACCCGACTGTTCGACAGTCAAGGGAGATTTGCCATTCCAAGCAATTCCAAGACGAATACGATTAAGCAAGTTGATGTATGCGGGGTCTGTCGCCGACCTCCAGTTTTTCCGCAGTACAACGATGTGCGTGATCTGCCTCCACAGATACGCGCCGGTCAATGCAGTCTGACCATCCACAGTTTCGGAGATGTTCGGTCCCAGTCTAGAAACGAGTTGGTGTGCAAACACTGCATATTCTCTGACTGGTTTCAGTTGTCCTAAGTCTCCGCAAAAAATGACGTTGATTCCGCCGAACAGTTTAGTACATGGATTAGCTTGCGCCGATTTTGCCTTGGATAAACTGCGTGAAATTTCACACAGTAATTTAGCTGATACGAGCGACACCTCGTCTAAAACCAGATAGTCGATATTTTTCCAGACCTGTTCCAATTCCTCTTCATTAACCCGATTACAACCGTTGCGATACAGCGAGGCAACTGAATGAATTGTGTAACCACCAATCAAAACAGCAGCACATCCTGTAGGAGCTGTTACCATCAAACGGTTTCGGATATTGAGCTTTTCAAACAAAGAGACAAAGGCACCGATTACATGACTTTTACCGGAACCACCAATGCCGGAAAGAAACATAAGTAACTGTTCGTTTCCGGCCGACAAGAGGTGCTCGCCTACAATCCTAAATGCCATTTCTTGTTCAGTGTTATTACACAGTCCGGTCCGAAGCGTAATATCGTCCAACACAGAATTATCTGCATTCATGTGCACAGTGTGTGTTTCTGACAGTTCACTTATAGAGACATTAGGAAGACGCTGTGGGGTGAGTTCGACACGAGCACGCTGGGATGGGCGTGAATCCGGTTCGGATTCGTCATTCAAAATAATTCGTTTTCGCTTTCTGAGCGCCTTCATTTGCATGCTTAACGCTTTGATTGAAAGTAAATCAGTATCTGTCGCTTCCGAAACATTAAGGTGGAGATTGCTAGTGGTGTCAGAAATAGGCGCATTGGATGTTGAATCTTTGACACCATCGAAGAGGTGTGCACGCGTGAGTGCTGTAATCACCTCCAATGTTGCATTTTGCGACAAATCAGTGGCAGTAAGTGTCGAAACATCATCAACGTAGTCTCCGTCAGGGTTGTCCAACAAGTCAATTTCACACGCAAGGGATGCCTCCAAGGTCAGAACATCGGCATTGTCATTCATATTAGTAGGCATCCTATGTTCATCAGCGACAAAGGACAAATTGTTATTACCTTCGGATCGAGCGTCTCTTCTGGCATTTTCACACTCCGTCTCTACATCCATGTTGTCGATGATACGTTGTGATTCAGCATCGAAGGATTCTGAAAGTAACGCAGCAGCCCAAGGTATATCGGCGTCTTTTAGATCTGATATTTGCCTCCAAGGTTTAAAAAGCAAGAGCATTGATCTGCTCCATTCCTCGTAGCATTCAGACTCAAGATCGCCCCGACGTTGGGGTAACATATGACCAGAGACGACAACAACATAAGGTTCGGACCGTAACCGAACGAAGTGTGTTTCGTGCTGCGGATGCCCGGACAAAAACAGTCCACGCGGGTTGGCAGGACGACCTGAGGTGCGAGACCCTGCAGTTGAAGGGTGCTTAGTGATTCTCGCACGTGCACGATCAGTACGTGCTGTCTCTTTCGTCAAGCTTGCCTTTTCGGCAAGCTGAACATATCGCCATAAATTCAGATGCTCGAAATGTGAGTCAGCTGGGCGCAACAGGTAGTCCCGTAGAAGATCGTTCTCTTGCACACCACGCTCGTCAACGGTCATGTAACATACGTTGCTGGACTCAGAAGCCTCCATGTCGACAATTTCCATCCTTTTAACGGCAGTGTCAACGGCAAACCAATTGAGGCAAGCAAATGTGTGCGACTTATAATGATCACCCCCTCCTACCAAATATGACATTACTTGCTGATGTGATAGTTCTTGCCTTGCCATCAGAGCGTTCACGGATTTCACAAACAGACGGTTCTCATCGGTAGACTGGGCATTGGTGTTGTTGGACGACAACGAATTTCGATGCAAAGCATACCTAAGTGCATCCAAACCTGCATGGACACTCAGGCTGCTCTTCGTGATATAATCAGTGATATAGAACACGAGAGCCTTGGCGGACGGCCCTGAACTTATATACTGGATGTCCATGTTGCATTGCATAAGGAAAAGAATAACATCATTGTAATTGTTGATCCGTGGATGGAGTCGGCGCAACAGTATTGACATCGTTTCCTCATCCACTGTAGTCTCCGGCCGAGTTGAACCATCCATGCGCATTCGACAATGAGCATCGTCGTGTGGTTCCCCTTTGTGCAAATGCTTCCAACAAGTATCTGTGTGTTCATGCCAGTTGCACGCAATTGCGAGATCAGACACCAACCGAGTGTAACATATGCGAAATTCATCCAAACTAAGCTGATCGACAGAAGGTTGATCTTGTAACCTTGGATCAAGCTCGCCTTCCCGCACACGCGGACGTGTAGTGTGCTCTGACAGGGTGAGTACTGATGTCTGCTCAGGTAGTTCACATTTCACTGTGTCTTCAAGCCAAGCAATGATGGCAGATTGAAACGAGGCATCTTCTTGCATGCGTTCACGCAACATGCGCGGATTCGGATTACCCTTGATCCACAGTAACAAGTGAATATGCAATGTTCCACGCCCTTGTGCCTCGACCATCCCGTAATACGCCTCACATACCCCGAATAATCCATGAGGGCGTCCATTTCCGTGAACAATGATGTCAAGGAAAGTACGGATAACTTCATCAAAAGCCATTGCCGCGATCGCAGGGTTGCGGGCGACAAAAACCGACCTGTCGAGCTGAGACATTTGTTGCCATACATCCTGTTCAATACCGCCATGCAGCGCCACGGCGGAATTGAAGAGATCATACGGGTTGAGCGTCACGAACAACGCCGGCGTCCCAAACTGTCGTATCAAGGCTCTGATCTCATTCCGACGATTTTGTTTGTACCCTGTAGTCCCTCGCATGTGTCGAGTCATGCTCTGTAATTTTCGCAGTACAGATAACGCACGTCTCTGTATTTCGGTTTCAGGTCTAGCCCAAGGGTCTGTTTGCCACCGTCGCAAAAGATCTGTAAGCGCTGGGGCAATCTCATACAAAGTGTTTCCTATTTCTGACCGTTCACGTGTGGGCACTCTAAACATGAGCGACCGGTTGAGTTCTTGGCGTTGCAAAATGTTCCAACACACGTATGCGAAACACGGATCTTTAGCGAACGGACTATCATCTTGGAGTAATAAATTCCTTACTTGACGAGCCATGCTGATTTTGGCTGGCCCTTCCCTCCCTGCAGTGTTAAAACCACCAATACCATATGGGTCGAGATGAGGAAACGCGATAGATAGTAGCGCAGGATCTGAATCACTCACAAGACCTGTACCACTCCGAAGTTGAATGAACCGATTACCATCTAAACAATGTGCTAGAGCTGTTGCTTTCATAAGACGATAATTAGTGACGGAATGATCACCTGCGGTGTATCCGACCGCTTCGAGCACAGGAACATCATTAATTGTTGTGGAGTCATACGGTTTCAAATATGCAGGACGGTCCGAAATGTCATGTTTGTCTGGAAGAGGCTGTGTCAAGCAACAAACTTCTATTGCCGACAGCAGGCCGGAAGGAGCATTGCCTTCGTACAGGCCAATAATGTTATCATCGTTGACCACGACACCGCTATACCACGGATTATTTTCCACAAGGAAGTTGGCCAATGTTCGTACAATTCCTTTGTTCACCAAAACCGGGCGCAATTTTTCAACATTCTGTCTGGTCGCCGTTACCCCGGATGAAATGAACAACGCACACATGGCCTCCCGGATCTCACTACTGCTTGGCGGAATAACAGAACGAAGTTGAACTGTGTCCTGGGGAAGAATCGCAACATTTCCTTTGATATATCCTTGACGCGCGTCGGGGTGGACAAAAGAATTGTGACCAAACAGATAACTGATTCGTGTCGCACGCGCCTTACAAACCAGCATGAGATCAAACAGAGATGCGTTGCGGAAAGCCTCCGCTACAGGCAATGGGAGCCTATCATAAGCATAATATTGAAAGTTTGCAATTGCATTTTCCGGCAATTTACCCTTTCGCAAGGATGAAAGACATGATCGACACACATAACCAAACCCTCTTTGTCCATCGACATTCACTGCTTTTGAATACAACAGAGCGTTGTCAAACGCAGCAATGTTATAAGCATCAGGATACAAATGCAAAGGCACACGATCATTGTGAAGCATAGACAAATTCATGCTTTCAAGATTAACGTTCTCTATCTCATGCTTCAAACACCGTTGAGCACATACCGCGCAGGGCATTAAGGTGTGGTTGTTGGCACTCATACGTGACTGCCAGTCACGAATCAAGTCGAATTTAAACTGTTCACTTGCAATGAAAGGAAACACAACATCATCGAAATTAGATTCATTGTTGTTATGAACTGACTGGGGCTGGGATCTTGGTACAACAGATGGCCGCCGAAACAAATTGAACGAATTACAGTCAACACTACAGTGATGACCATCAATCCATGTCTGCAGTGTTATTAAAGAAGGGGGTCGAGACCCTCGTGGCATGCGATGACAGTCTGCAATTGTCTGCAAGTCAGGTAAAGGCAGATGAAGAAGAGGCAAAACATGCAGAGGAAGATCAACAACGATACAATTGCCAGGAACAACCTGACCAGCGTGAAAAGGAGATACAAAAGTATGAGATTGCAAATGAGTGGCTGATATACAGTGTTCATCTGCTCTGGCCAGCACAGCATCACTTTCAACCACACAATAGTGAATCATGGCGGTGGGCACTGTTGATCTCCTTGGACGTGAGAGTGCACGCATGCGCACGCTCAACGAATTGGAGGGACAATTCAGACACACATGCGACCGGAGTTCAACCTGCAGCTCATGTTTGGTTGAATGTCGACGATAGGTAATTTGATGAGCTTGTGCAATAGACAGAAGATCACATTTTCGCAAAGAAGGCAAAGACTCCACACATTCAGCTGTAGATCGGAAAGCAATGCATATTATTGGTCCCGATGGCCACCATCGTATTTCTGGTAGGTCATCAGTAGCTGAGATCGAAAGAAAGCTGAAATCGCGTTGCAAACGTTGCATAGACACACGGCCATCCTGAATATCGCAATCACGAACTGACACGCCCTCCACGACCAAAGCACGAACAAATTCATTTCCTGGTTGCGAAAGTGAAGATGATGACATGAGGGTGAAAAGGTCAGCCACGTAAACCAAGCGAAGGCTGAAACAGATGCGGCGTTGCACGTTTGGATCTGGAATAAATCACACGTTTGGAACTTAAATCACATCAGATGACCGGAATCGGCAACTCAATCCCGGATGCAGTACAAAACTAGCAATGACGCTGAATCCGAAGAATCCGGAAACCGGAAGCCATCCGGGCTGACCTTGTCATTCCCACGAATTAATGCTTTCAATACCTGTCCCCTTCGGGTCCAGGGACTACTTGAAATTAGATGTCACCTTTCTGTCACAGGGTGAGTCAGTCGTTAGCCGCGTCACTCCGAGATGGAGTCATGATCAACCCCATAACATCGTAGGTTAAAATTGCACTGATAGAAGCTGGGGCATCGTACACAGATCACGGATTCGATGCCTACAACAAACCGGCTTGGTATGCGCAGGTCAACCCGCTCACAGGAAAGGTTAGTAAAATGGATCTCCCGCATCTCATTTCACACCTCTGAACCTGAACCCCACCTCACGGTAGATTCCATCGATCACATACGGAGGACCCAACGTCCCTCCTGAAGAGCCGTCCCCGCTGTCGTTCAAGCTCACAGAGTCACTCGTCATTCTCGAGTTTCTTGCTGACCTCTTTCCCGAGTCCAAGCTCCTCCCTCCAGCGACGGATCCAGTGACACGTGCGCGAGTACGACTTTTCATTGACGTATTCACGCGTTCTGTGGAAGCTCCGGCGCTTGAGTTGGCTCGAGGCAGCTCTGATGTGAACGATAAAATCGTCGCAGGACTAGAAAGGGTCCAGGCAATGCTTCCGGATCCGGATGCAACCGACGGAGGGAAGTTCGCAACCGGGAAGGACTTCACGAACGCGGACTGTGCGGTTGTGCCTTTCCTGGCATTACTCGAGCTCGCTACCAAGACGGATCTTGGAAGGTTTGAACCCGGGACGGGAAAGAAGCTTGGAGAGGAATTGACGGTAGAGAAGTTTGAGAGATTGCGAAGGTACAAGAGGACGCTTTTTGAGAGGGAGAGCGTAAAGAAAGTAATTGATCTGGTGAGGGTTTTGCCTCCAGCTCTGAGGAAATATTCATATCAATTTCTGCGAATATAGGATCACATCGAGGGTGTTTGGAGGACTGCATTTAGCCGGAACTGAAGCGCGGAGTTATCGTGACCCAAGGCTTGGAGCTTTGAAGCTTGTGTATTGAACATCGAATTCTAGAGCGTGCGCCATGATATGCATGACATGAGTGGATTCGTGTGGCGATGTAAGGGAGGTGTCTACTCATCGTTTTCATCTTCACCTCCGATCCAGTACTTACCGTTTTCTATCGCTACGGTGAACGCGTGAGGTGTAGTGTATAGAGCGCGCGGATGAGATCATATGGCCGTTGGGCCTGAGAGCGGATAGAGTTACCATCTACACATACAAGTCAGACCCGTTGAACTCCGCAAAAGAGCGCCATTTCCCAGTGTATAGCGATTCATGACTCAGAATCGTGAGGAGCGCACCACACATCAGGACAATTACCGAGAACACATGCACTGGTAGGCGGGGACCTCAGGCTAAACAAGTACCATCATCTCGTCAAATCGAGCGCACAACGCTACCCCAGATTTGGCACTCACCATTGAATCGGGTCGCGAATACCTATGTAGACACGAGGCACACACGTCGTCACATACGAATCCGCCAGTGATTCTATTTCTGAAGAGGAAATGGTAATCGTCCACTCCTGACTGCAAAGCGCCGACACTCATTCTCACACTGTCAGACTGGGTGTCGTGAGTGGCTGAATGAATGACGAAACATGACCAATAGATGGAACCACAAACCCGAATTCCATAAGTTCGGAGGCGAGTCCGAGCATCATCGCCATCATTGTATTGTGAAGTCAGTAGTCGGCCGACCTGTTGAAATGGACATCATTTTACTTCATCCCAGGGAAGCCGTAAGGCCCGGGGTGCCGAGTGCTATCACAAGCCAAATCCGCGATGGTCGTGGTCGACTACTCTGATGAACGGTAGCCGAAAATTAACTAATAAAACCTCTGTTGATCTGACTCGACTCGGATGTGGTCCTGCATCACTGTCTAACGAGCGGCCGCATGCGAGATACCACGACCTGTGTGAAAAGAAATAGAGATAGTACTAAGCCCATATTGAAGCGGGTTGACTTGCAAATTAAAAAAAAAAAAAGGATACGTGTATGCCGCCATCGTGAACCTTGATGTACATGGTCGGTGACCAGTACTTTGTAGTATCAGTCCACATAGAGCAAATTAAAGCCAAACCCAACTGTCGCCCCTGAAACCCCGGGCCATGGGTCCATCATTCAACGACTTCAAGTTGTGTCATGATCTATGGGAACGAACTTCGAGTTCTAGGGTGCCCTGGACGAAAATGTGCATTCGAAAGGAGGGCAGTGGTGAGGCCATGAATTACGCGTTGAGTAATCCGGCGCAACTTCATGTGGCTGGCAAAGTCTTAGACATGTACGTGGCCCTCGCTCCATGTATGTAAGTACAGACGTATTTACATATATCGAAGCTGGACATTGCGTGGTGAGGGATTTCATTTTGATATTTTGATGAGATTAAATTAGATTCCCCTGAACTAGCTGGAGTCGGGAACCTTGGAGGAGGCAGTGAAACAGAACAAATTTATGCCGTTACGTAAATTACTAAATTACTTGTCCGGCGCAAGTCCGGCGTCAGTAGATTTTCCGGAGTCTGAATTTCTACTACTGTACTTCAAATCTGGTCGTGCCGTTATCGCTGAAGATCTGTGGCTCATTGTTCAATCATGGCTTTTGAATTCGGGCCCAAAAAAAAAAGGAATCAAGGGTCCTAAGGCCTAAGGCTTGTCCCACGAATGTAGGTGACCATCCCAATGCTCCGAGTCAGTTTTTTTTACCGATCCGGGATCTATCTATGTGCGTTTGCACGGCCGCCACTGATTCCGCCCGACTGTCTGACAGTGATACTCACGTCCTTTGAATTCACGGTTATTTTCCCTTTCCCCCGAAGAGCGAAATTCCCGCGACTCGGTAAACTCCCAGCTAGTAGGCTTATTTTCACCACTGGCACACGGAGGCGTATTAACAATGAGAGAAGAATGGCAACTGAGCCTCGGTTTCAACTCTTGCGTGCAGATAGAATACTGACCCTCGCATTGCACACGTAAAATAAAAGTACTCTTTTGGCTTTTCCAAAGAACCGTTCCAGATGACCAGATTTAACAGCTCTCCATCGGGTATTATGGAGCCGATACCAAAGCGTTGGGTGTTCCGATGAGGCCAGCAGTCACAAGATAACAATCGAAATCCGTTGATTGGTGACTTTACAGGGTGCCTACTTAGAATCTCGGCATGCAGACCCTTGCTACATTTCTTTATAGTGCTGGCTACGATTTTTTTTTACCCATGTCCGCCTCCGGGAACATGAGCTTTCCTCGCACACGCACACGCTGCTCGGAAGATGTTTCAACAACCCCCAAGATCATCTCCATGGACAACCCATTTCCATCGTCTTCACATTTCGTTGCAAAGCCACTTTTACCGGACGGTGGCGTAGCGGCCTGGTGTACAGTTCTGGGAGCGTAAGATCACTGGTCATTCAGGTTGCTGCAGACGAACATACTTAGAATCTCGCAGTTTCCTTGTGCAATTCTGTGGCTTTGGGTGAGTGGAAGGCGCCCAACGTACGAATTGCTTCTCACACCAATGGTAGGTATACTAATTCTTTTGGTGTATACCAAGGTGAGCTTTCATCCTGGTCGTACCTTTATTCCTGATTATTGAAATCAAACAAGCATTCTACGCTCAACAATATCTCGAGAACGAGACCGCGTCAGCTGTCTCGTGAGTTGAATGCTTCTCTGACATCAGACCTCTTACCAATGTCACCCAGATGGATTGGCAGTTTAGCCGCATTTCTTGCGACTGCAATAGGTCCCATTTGTGGTCCGCTTTTTGACAACGGGTATTTGTGAGAACATCGTCGTCGCTCTCCTGGTTCGCAAGTTCTCATTGCTACTGATAGCTACCACGTGTTCATCGCCGGCGCTATATTGCAGTCTGTATCAATCTTCATGCTTTCCCTCGTACGACCTGGGAGTTACTATCAGGTAATCTCTTGAGAATGAAATTTGTTGGAAATGATCTTACATGTGATCAGGTTTTCCTTACACAAGGCGTTATGTCCGGGATCGGTCAGGGACTAACGTGCGTGCCGAGCTTCGCCATCATCTCGCATCATTTCGAGTATCGACGAGCGGCCGCGATGTCGATCGTTGCATCGGGGGCATCACTTGGGGGCATCGTGCACACCATGATGCTGAACAAATTGTTGAATGGCCCCATGGGATTCAAGACAGGGGTACGAATCAGTGCTACTTTTGTCACCGTGTTATTGTTCCTCTCGTGTGTCCTTGTCCGTTCTCGATATGATTCCATACATCAAGAGAAAACGCCTGTAAATTTCTGGAAGGCGACGAAGAAGTGTTTCACGGAGATGCCATGTCTTTTGACGATACTGGCGTACGCATATGTTCTGTTCCCAAGTTGTGGACCAACGCTGACGGTCTCTAGGTTTACGCTCTTTCAGGGGGTATACATGTATCCCTACTTTTATTTCCAGGTCGACGCCCTCCAACATGGGCTTAGCACGTCGGTTGCTTTCTACTCGGTCAGCCATGTCGACTTGTAGAATTATTCGTTAAACTAATCTGGGTTTACAGTTGGTCTACATGAGTGCGGGGAGTTCCGTAGGACGTATTGCGGCTACCTTTCTGCTACCATTCGTCGGGGTAGTAGATCAAACCATCATGTCCACCATCGTATGTGGTGTACTGATTATTGGGATGATTTGGTTGGGAACTGTCGCGAGTGTGATAGTACTCGGGATCTTGTACGGCTTCTTCTCTGGAATCAGTAGGTATCACGTCCATTGGATCAAGTTGTGTGGCCACTTACTCCACCCTTCAACTATCAGATATCGCCATGATGGCACCTATGCTGGGACTTACGTCCGACCCTGTGGAACTAGGGTTCGCGCTCTCGCACTTCTTGATCATGTATTGTTGCTCACTTGATGGCTCGTGGCATCTGGTCTAACAGGGTGAGAATGGGTGTTGGCTTTGCGATCACGGGTGTGCTGTTACTTTACCCTTGAGAGCGATTGTCAACTCACAATGTAACCTGACGTTTTCTCCACCTCAAGGCATCGGCAGCTTGGTTGGTAAGGCTTCACAGTTCAGATCTCGTTCCGCGCTCGCCCTGACGAGGTGATCACACTTGTGTGTATGTGACAGGCACCCCAATATGTGGTGCGCTCCTTACCAGTCGCTATACCTGGTGGGCGCCGGCCCTCTTTTGTGGAGTGTGTAGCATCTTGATATGTATAGAGTGTGACCCTGGCTGATTCCATTTGTCCTTCGTCGCCAAGGCGCTCTCGTTCGTAGCTGGCTTGATATTCGTCGGCGTGCGTATCTTGTTGTCCCGGGCTGCCTTGACACGGAAAGCCCCAGACGACGAAGGCAATGAAGAAGTGATTCTCGAGGGAAAGGAAATAGAAACCAACATGTGAGTGGATGCGTCTGTCCAGATCCTTGGATCTCTTTTACGAACGAATATCAGCTGCGAGGTGAAGGCGGACGTACGCTTTCAGAACGTCACAATCCACGGTTAGACGCCGGTTTTTTAGGAAACGACAATTTGGGATAAAATCCCGTGTATAAAAGTGACCTGATGACCATTTCTGATCAGATAAATGTAACGATATGTAGATCGGGTGGCGCTTTGGAAGAAAGTGAGCTTAGCATCGCAAATACTAGTTATGAATGAAGGGGCCCGGTGACTCGTATTATATGACACCCGTCCCAACGGGGAGACGACAGTCCTGTGGACGACTTCTCGTTAGTAAGACGTGCCGGCCCGGCTTGATGGCCTGAAGGCTGCTAGCGAAAGCCGGGCTTACATACGTGGCATGACGGACGTGGCTCACGTCAAGATGCTACCGAAATCAACGCATGGTCGTTTATGGCAACGAGGGAAAGGCAGGATGGTTCGCATACACGAAGTTCAATGGCGCGAGAGGAAATTATATTATAACGGTACTTAGTGTCGATGACCGGCGTGTCATGGTAGTCATGGATATCGAGTAGGACGCTGCTTGAAGTACAGGGAGACCACTGGGATCACCGACTACAGATTACTAGTACGACCTCGCCCAAACTATACACGAAACAAGAAAGACAGCACAGAAAACACGAATAAGCACACGAAGAAAAGCCTCGACCCCTCAGGACAGTCACCAAGGTACAGCGAGCGCATCCCAGTCCCTCGCGACCGCGATCCGCTCCGTTCCGATCTGCCGTGTCATCTCCTGCTGGCCCTGTATGCCTTGCCATTCAAATGCCTCGAGTAGCTGGCCGTCCAGGACGCCCCTGGACAGCGGCTTCGAGACGGTATCGTTGCGCACGATACTGGCAAGTGGGAATAAATGTGAAAGGTGTGATGCCCAGACGAAGAGGGAGCAGAGGCAAAGTAAGGCAAGGTGAGAAAATGGGAATCGAAGGCAGGACGTCAAGACCTACCGGTATGCTCTGGGATTGAGACCTGCGGTGTGCTGTACGTTGCGAACCAGCTGGCCCTGCAAGAGATGTAGACGTTTGAACGCGCCTTCGTCGACGGGCGTCAGAGCGGACAACGAGCCGTCTGTGAAGCCTGCGTGAAAAGAGTGACAGAGAGAACATGAGTATCTAGAAAAATCGCGACACGAAGGAGAAAAAAAAAAGTGTACCAGAGATGAGCTTCGCCTGCGGAATCTCGTTGTCCTCTTTCGTCCGCCGTGCGATCGTCCGCGACGCCCAACACTCCTTGTGGCAGTGGAATTCGGTATGACACATGAGATGTTGACCACCTCTCGACTCTGGATCTACATTCGTCGAATCCGAACATGAAGTGATCAGTCGCCGAAACCAACAAGATCGAACTTGAAAAGGAGGCGTACCGCTCGGATCATAAGTGAGCATGCGCAACACGCCCTCTTCGTCATTCAGGACAATCGACAGCTCTCCGTTCGTGAAGAAAAAGTCAGCGTTGGTCGCATACGCACGCCGCATGTCCTTGGCCAGGATTACCAGCTTGTACGGGTCCTCCTAAAGTCAAATGTTAACTTTGCTGCATGTTTAGATTAAACTATATGCGTACCTGGAAGGCAACGAACCAGACGCTCTTGACCGCATCTCCAATCAACAACAGGTTTTTGAGAACCCGCAGGCTGGTGACATAGACGCCAACGTCCAAGAACGCGACACCAACGAGGCGCTCGTCAAGATCAAAAGCCCTGACAAATATCTAGAGAAAATTCACATCTGCTCCCAAGCGACGAGCACACCATGATCCTCGACACACCTTTTGTCCCATAGACGACACCAAGTAACCATTGATTCCACAGACCGCAACGACAGGCCCCTTGGCGTCATCACGAACGCGCAGTTTCAGTTTATACCATCGTTGAGTGCTAGACGATGAGTCAGGCACAACCTCGACGACCTCGAACACGTAGGTCTCAAAAACGAAAACGTGCACTGCTCAGCAAAGCAACTCGTAGCGGGAATCACATAATTTATCACTCACTGCGCCCTTCACGGCCAAATCCTCACCGCGGTCGATGGTTGTCCCAACCGCAATGAAATCTCTACTCCCAGACTCCGTGCTCAACGTCTCCAACGTCACACACTCCAGAGCGTTCACGTATTCGTTGGGGGCGAATTCGTATCTATATATGACCAGATTAGGAGATCCCATTGTTACACACCAACAGAAATAAATGGTTGACCCACCCATCCATGGTGATCCAACTGTCCGGAGAGATAAGCTCCAACGTCGAGCAGTCACATTGCGGGAATGAAATGCCTGCGCCTAACGACGCCCCTTTAGCGTCTCTGACCCACACGGACTCCCAATCGAACCAGGCTCACCGTCTGGCTCCCAGATAATGTTGTTGTCTTCGTCATAGGAGGCGAATCGGGCTTGCAGTGTGGACGCGGCAACGATCAGCGACGCTGACGGCTCGAACACGACGTTCGAGTACGGTCGAGATCGCGGCAGGGAACGTTTCGGCAGTGAGGTATCCAACTCGACGTCAGGGATCCATTCTAGAAGGCTAGGGCCCTAAGGAAACGAACAGCGAGAAACCGTTCAGCCGGACACTTGTGGGGCGCAGCGAATCGAGGGTTTCTCGACGTCATTCTACGTACCTCGTCAGAGTACACCAAGAACTCCGCTTTCGACTCCCACAGCGAGCACGCCGTAAAGGCGTGCACGACCGCATGTCCACTCGGGAACAGTTTGAGGCCACCCTTGTCTGTGCGTATGATCCAGCTTGGCCTATCACCGGTAAAGAAGACGCCGGTGAGCGTGTTTCCGCCACTGACGTTCATGGACAATGGCGGACAAGTGACGAATGGGACGAACGTGCGGAATATCCGCTTTTGCTCCGCGAGTACAGTTTTTTCTGCTTCTTCTTGTTTAGACAACTCGAACATCCGAGTTAAGACTTTCGTGAAAACGATTTTCAAGAAAGCGGAGCGCCCGTCAGGGGGAGGCGTGGCCAAGGGTAGGGAGTGAACCTCGTAAACGGCCAAATGGCCACAGCGCATGAATACCTGGTGGCGTTTAATTACATGTGAGGGAACCACGAGTGAGAAGACGGGCATACGAAGAGATGAGGTGACGGAACCGACTCTCCCAAGGGAGCAACGAGGATCTGCTCAATATCGAGGTCGTGCGGTTTGCGAGGCGGATCTTGAGGAGGAGAGGGCGCGGGTGGATCAAAGGTGTCATTCAGAACGGGCTCGAGTGTGTTTATTGCTGCGCTCGAGAATACGAGCGTCAGTTTTGGGAGGGACCATATCTAATCAAGCGCCGTCACGAATCTTGAGATTCTGAGATGGACTACCAAACGCACCTCCATGATTCCCTGCGGCCGGATAAGTATCAGCCATTGGCTATTATGTCCAGTGACCGCAGCCTGGAGTGTGGAGGTAACATTCTTGTCTGCAGTGGTAGGGCCGGTGAATGCGCCGTCGGTTGTCGTCATATCAAAAACTCCCGATGCATCCGCATAGAAGCATCCCGCCAGGTACCGCGCTGACTAGTTTGAAAAAAAGACATTGGTACCCCGCTTTATGACGCAATGCAACAGATGTTACCTTTTCACCCATCGGCGACATGTCCTTTCGTCTTATTTTGCCGCGCTCCGTCTCCCCAATGAACAATCCAATAGTTTCATCCTCCCGAAGAATCAACACAAACGGATCACATATGCTGCAAGCCTTGATTCGTGCACGAGGCATGTTGCCATCCATGTCTTTGATAATCTGTCTCTCGGTGCCGTCTACCCCATCACGGGTCAAATACCATGAATACATTTAGAAGAGCGGGAAGAACTCACCTGGTTCGAGGACACGTATAGCATTCGTCATGACATGCAAAATGGCCGTGCGCTGGAAGAACGGACCGGCACCGACGGTAGTTCCCGGTATACGCGTTGGGATAGCTAAATCCGTCTTTGCAGCCCTCGTCGCAATCTGAGAGAATTTCCATTTCCAGATTAGCTCACCTCACCCCAGCACTTCTCGAGACTGGAAGAAGACACGCACGCGAGATACACCAGGGGACGGATTGGCGTCCGTACTAATGATGATCGTATCGCTCTCCCCGGCATATAATCCGCCGCTGGTTTTTTCGTATGACGTACCATTTACTTTGTGGGACTGCCGGATAGGGATAGACCAGATCCCACGTGCACCACCCAAAACGTGCAATTTGCGTTTAGTACGAACAGGCAGGTCGCGCTAGATACAGAATAATTAGCGATCAAAGTATGCGAGGGCCAGAATAAGTTTTCGGGTACCTGGAAAAGGGTAAAACCCCCTAGATGGCCGCTCCCCGTGGCGACTACGAGTTCGGGAACGTATCGTTCCTATCAACATATACGTCGGCCGACAATCAAACAAATGGATGAAGGACACGGACGTGAGTACACGTGGTCTCAAAAGACGGAATATATTTTGGTACGCACCCCCACTTTCGACAACGAAAATGTCATATCGGCCACCGGCCCGTACGCGGGAATAGAGTCGCACAGCGAAAGGTGGATAACGGATCGTGTCCGCAAGGCATGTATCCCAAGGGCTACGCCATTCGCAGCCGTCTTCGCCTCGAGTTTTGACTCTCCGTATAAATCTTTCAGGTCATCTTCGCGTCAGTGACCAACTTTCGGACATATTTTCACGCCAGCTCACCATCATCTTCAAAGTCATCGATATCCATCGCGTTTTTGGTATCCACTACAGCAGTCAGTGTCGCACTCCTATCATCTGCTTCGCCTTCTTCCATCTCTTCCTCTATCCGAACTGCTCTCAGCAACACCGATGGTCCAACTGTGCTCCCTACAAACAGCATACCCCCGTCAACTTGCCTGGTCACCGCGGGAATCGTCGTCTGAGCCAGTGCCGGAGACAGAACAAGCTTTGACACTGTTCGTCCGTCCGAGATGATTTCTACAGGATGGACCATTCCATCCTTCTTGATTACAAAGAATGTCTTCTCATCTGCAAACACGAGCTGGCTTCCTTCGAGCATGAAATCCAGGTCTTTGTCGAGTGGGAGGGATGGGATATCGCTAACGCGTGCAGACCATCCATTAACGGGAAGTGAGACACGTCGTGCAGCCTGGTCTACGTGAATAATGGAATTAGCTGTGAGGATAACAACACCCCCAATAGATTGCGCGCAGGGAAGCAGGGCAAGACAATCAAACGGGAGATTGTCCACGGCGGTAATGATGGGATACGTGTGGTTGAGAAGATCGAGAGTAAAGATATATAGACGACCTGTATCGCGGTATTCTTTCAGGCGACTAGAATCCACGATTGGAATGCAATGCTTCAGCAAATACGGGTCGATTTGTAAGGTATAGGACTTACCCAGCCCAGGTCTTTTCCGACTGACAAAGCATAGCAATTGTTGGATTATGGTAACCTGGCAAGAACACAAAGTCGATGACATTACGCAAGTTGGGGTCGACATCCGCAACCATGTCAAGGACGAATGAGGGTGAATACGGCACTTCTCTGAGGAAAGCTGTCAGTAATTGTGATAGATTGACGGGAGAAAAAGTACCTTGAAAAGCCTTGGTCCTGTTCCATGATATCGAGGTCAGCTTGCGTGTGGTAAAAAGGAAGGATCGCAAGGGAGTCTTTGGGAAGGGAAAGCGCAGCACAACGTGACAATGGGTCTGCACGGAGTTCCGCGCGGAAAAGATTGCTTTCGAGAACAGCCTGTTGAATAAAAATTAAAAAGAGTCCCCCCGTCAAGATGAGGGCATACCATTTGCGGAGCACGCTCATAGGTGTGGATCGACACCGTGACAACGTCATGCACGGCGTCCGACCATTCCAGCAGAGCAATCTGTGGAGATGTTCAGAGTAACTTACAAACAGAGGGTAAATATACCTTTGCATCCTTGAAGGAGACAAGGAGACGGTCGAGCTTGTCGTCATTGGACGATATGGTACGGACTTTGTCGATTCCCGTGATGGTTCCATGTAGAGAGTGCTCGCGAACAAGATAGAGGCGCCATGTAATCGGTAGCTCCTTGCTCGCACTGGACTAGCCAACTTTTTCAGATGCTTTCCGAGGACGGTCTTGTACCGAACACTTACTGCACCCATATTCACCCAGCCGTCGCCAGCCTGGTCCATCTCGACCTCTCCCTCGACTGCCTCTGTTCCCTTTCGCACACGCGCGCGCTTGTCACGTTCGCTCTCAACACGGTCAGAGATGAGAGAGGGTTGTTCGTGTATGGCATAAATACGAAGGAGGTTGGATTTAGCAGTGACCACGTTTACGAGGGTTGATGGCGTCGACGAGATGAGGTTGAGGGCAACCGCGAACTCAACACCGCTAGGAGGAAGAATGTCATGTCTAAGTGCATGCATATCAATTTTTCTTCGTTCAATGTCGCAGCTGCTCGTTGTACCATTAGTCACGCTTCGTAACGTGTCACACTCTGAGTCACCCCTGTCGCCGGAGTACTACAGCTTACTATCACTACCATGACCACCCTTTACTGACAGGTACCAGAACTATGCGACAAGCAGATATGCTAGCGAAACTCTGCACTCCTGGTTCGTAAGTGCTGTCTCTCAAAGTAGCTAGGGGGGTACCTCTCCAGAATCCGGCCGTCTCTTCATATTCGCGTCTTCCTCCCACACCCATTCGATCAGAACTCGAACATGGGGCCCACATCAATTCCGTTTATCGCGCTATGACCGCTCTCGATCAAGGTATACTTCCATTCAATCCCCAACGACCCAACTGATGCTGGACCGTCTCCTGGCTGCGCATCACCACGCATGTTGACCCAAGTGTCCTATTTATAAGCATGCGTAGGCTGTTCCTCTTATCTCTTCTGTACCGCCCCGCCGACGGTATGGGTTATCTGATAGCTACGAGCGGCACGTGCAGTGCTCGCCTGTGGTCGCCGAACCACGGATTGATCGGGGGCGGTCCCAGACGCTCTTCCTGAGTTCGAGCTGTCCGAATTCGTGGCAAGGGCTCGTAAAACACCGCCCCACAGTAGACCGTGGCCTCTGTGCCACGCTACCACCCTCTGGGGATACCCAACTAATGTAGGCTATTCAGCGACTGGCACGAGAGGAAGAAAAATCAACGACCGCAGTTGGAGCAAGCACGACTCGGCATGCAATTCCGGGTTCATGATTTCTCGACGACGATGTATACTGCGCACCTCACTACACCAACATTACCCCGCTTGACCGCTGCTTAAGGTCCGTTCAGGTGCTTGATTGGACGTTATATTGCCCGCTGCCTCACTCTTCCCTCCCTTTTGCCTTTTACGGATGTGTCCGCACCTCGGTCACTCCTTCATTGCATGCAGAATCCACGAATCTATAGGGTCATCCCCCTCTTTCTTCATGCCGTCCTGCAAGGGAGCACTATCGACGCACTTCCGTGGTCTTCCCAATTACTTGCGCAGCCGTAAAATGAACCTTCTCCGTGCACGCAAAGCTGTGTGTTTTTAGACTGCCTTCTGTTGCGAGCGGTGTTGATGAGTTCTGCGTGCTTGCAAGTCCAGGGGAGATTGTCCTGCTACCCCAGGCCAAAGGGCTTCCTACGGGAGACCAGGCTTGCTCGGCAAATAAGAATTCATTTTTCTTCGCGGGTATTCCACTCCAGGGACTCTGAGCGTGCGCGCGCAAATCATTCCCCAGTTCACATCATGGCATTTGGCATCTCGCAGTTTGAAAAAGATGTCAAGGGCTTTGCTCAAACTTTGCCACAAAAGGTGGAACTTCTATGACGATCGACGGCGGCGGGGAGCTTCGGTTCCCGATATGGCCTCCGTTCCACTTGCATCGACGTAAGTTCAATTATTCCTTTGCTTTTTCCTTCCTCCCTCTCTTCCTTTTTAATTCCCAATCAGGGTAAGTGCCAGCTGTTGATTTGACATGTACGCAGCGACACGTTGTCGTTCGCTTTTCATCGATACCCGGATTGCAAGGCGCCTGAGATTCAGTGGCTTGGCTTGCAGGCCATTTTACACCACGCCAGCGTGTTTTTTCTACGGTCGTGCGCATCAGAGTACAGCATGCCGAGTATAATGTAGTGCAACAAGACACTTGGCAGGTGGCTAAAAAAGCGCCCGCGGGGCCGCCCGTCCACCGTGGCCGGACCTATAAACCACACCGATCGTCATCACTATGGGTAATCAGCCCGTAATTATTTAGTACTATGGTATGGCGGTCTCTCGTATATGGCCGGCGTTCTTTCAAGTTCTTTCGCCGCCCCTAGAGCCACTCGATCCTCATTTTTCTTTTCGCCTAGGGTTCACATCAAGAAATCAACCTCATGTCGTGCAACCTGGTTAACTCGTGTTCGCAGCATTGCACCGATTGGGCACGCTACAGCCCATTTCACCAATTCATCTAGTCCCAGACCCCGATCCCCGAAAGCCCCGCGTGTCCCTCCCTCTTGCTTCTCACCACTAAAAATTCCACACATTCGCTCCCTCCGTGGTCCGTTGCCCTTCGTTTCTTATAAGTACACCATCCACACACGTATGCCCGCCCCATTCTGCTAGGTCAGATCAGAGGTCGAGCTATGGCTGCCACTTTCATGCCTAATCCCTTGTCGCCCTTCAACCCTGGTGTCCGTCCACCCTCGAGAAATGACCGAGGAGGCGTCGGAGGACCCCCGGGATCGTCCAAGGTCAGTCCCCACATCGTCCTTCCTTCGACGTTCGACGAGATAGTGAACGAGGGCCCATTCCCCAACCCCACTTCCTTTGGTGGGTTGACAGAACTATCTCCTGCCAGTGCCCTCCGGCTTTGCGGTGCGAGTCTTCAAAGCCCCGACTGTAACTTCCGCCCATCAGTACTCAAACATCAGTCAGCAGCTATCCGCCGTAACCGCAAGGGGTGACTTTGACTACAAACCCTCGTCGGCACATCGAGACACCCGTCCCTCGGGCTTGTCGATGCGCGACCCTCCGCCCCCGCGGAAACTAGTCAAGCCACCGCCTCCGTCCCACGCTCATGGCCACCCCCAAGAAGACAGAGAACGAGAACGGGAGCGAGATCGAGGCTACCGCGACACCAGACGCTTCGGGTTCATCCACCCTGGACCCGTCCCAGACACCTACATCTATGAGCGTTCCATCGCATCCTCAAAATCGGACCCTTACCGCGACTACTACTACGCCCCATCGTCGGACAGCAGCGTGAGCGAGATCGACTCCCTCTTCTCCTTCTCTTCTTCAGGGTCGAGCAACAGTAGCGTGGAGGATGACTGTCCACCGCGAGGCATGCTCCAAGTCGCCCGGACGGCATCCGAGCGCAGACCGTCCTTGGGTCATGTCGGTCAGCAGCGGTCCGGGACGCCCTTCCCCGTGGGATACCACACGTGCCCAACTTGTTCGGAGATGAGCAGCAGCCCACCGCTCCGTTCCTCCAGCAGGGCCGACAGCGCTGCACATGCCTCACATGCCTCACATGCCTCCCGCCCACTACCGACACCACCCGTCGGCGCCCGCGTCCGCAAAGACAGCCTCGTGCTTGCAAGCGAGCGTTCAATCCCACCACAGGCCACGCGGCCGCGGCTCCCGCAGCTACGTATCGGAGATCGTCCTGCCTACCCTGCTGATGCTCCGCCGCAGAGTGCGTGGCCTACAGCAGAGGCGGGAGGGTATATCTCGACCTCGCCACCGCAACTCACCCGCTCGTCCTCAATGAGGAGCGGCGGATCCACGGGTAGCAGCTCGCACGGCGTCGTGCCTCCACCTCCGGGCTTGACCGTGAACTGGGAGTACGGCCAGACCATCGACATCACCGCTGAGCCACCTCACCGTACACCAAGTCGCCGTAACTCGGACGGGGACCAAGGTCAGATAATGCCTCCACGCCCACGCCGAGCCACCACTCTCCCCCCGCCACGTTCCGTCCGATGGTGCGAAGAGTTGGTCTGTCCAAGCCCCATCCTCCCAAGCCAGAGAAGGAAAGGGTGGTTCAACAGACGAGGGTATGTTCCTGTAGTTGTTCCGAACATGGAATCTGACTGATCCGGCCCTGTCCTATTTTCGGTCCTTCCTGATCGTCAACATTCGGATATTTAGCGATCAACTGTGGCGCAACGATGGCTCGTACAAGCCTCCTGCAACAGGCGAGGATTACCCAGAAGACCTCGACGACTATCCGGAACCGTCCGAGGGGTGGCAAAACGAAGACGGCGTCCGGATCGACCTAAACAGGAGGCTCATACCCAAGGCCCCACCTCGGTCGGTCCTCAAGCGGACGGGTTACTGTAAAGAAAACGGCATCATAGCTGGATACCTCACGAACGGCCCAGCCTCACCTACGTCAGACGATGACGGATGAATGTAAACACAAGTGGATCCCAGACATACTGGATCCCAGATATCCTCCACGATAGTCACTTTCGGCCACACCCTCTTTCTTCTTCTGGACAATGACCCCCATTTACGAGCTTTTCACGGCAGGCGTGTGTACGTGTTTCGTTTTTGTAATATCTATGGGTGGGCCGTTGTGACCTTTGCGCCTGTTACGAATCACGTTTCTTAGCATCGTTCAGCATTTTTGCGGATATACCCCTCACAATTCACGTTTGTTTGCCCTCAATCTCTCTCTCTCTCTCCCTCCTTGTTCCACGGATCTGGCATCCCCGTTTGTATGACTAGTAATGTATGGTGGTAGGCCATGTACGTTAGCATTTTACCCTATAAGAGCGACAAGGCACATGCCTTATGCCATGCCATATTGTAGGGCAAAGGGGCCTCGACCACTGGGCAAGTGGGGCCCTCAGCTACGTGTTGGGATCACATTATGTATTTGGTCAAGTCTTCGTGACAGGGGTAAAAGAAAAAGCGAAGCGCTCCAGGGTCCAGGCGGAACCGAATTCGATACGATTGGACGATTGCTGGTAACAATGCGAGAGTCAAGGTTTATCTCCAATAGAGTTGGGTGGCAAGGGCTTGCCACAAGCAAGTAAAAACCATGTGCGCGGCGTCAGGGAACGCTCCACTCAGATGAAGTGGGGAGAAGATCCGGGTGCCACCGAGGACTTTTCAATGGGCGTTCATCATGGCGTGCGTAAACGAACGCGGTGTCCGTGGATGAAAAACGTACAGCTGACCCACACCAAGTCGAACCTCAAAGTGCCCGCAAGCGGGCACTTCTTCATGTATGCGTTGCCGATGGCGTCAGGGGTCAGAACTTTGAACGAACGCTTCAGCTGTTCTCGATGCGGGGCAGTTATGTAACAGCACCAGGCGAGCGACTGGGGAGAGCCTGAGAGATGTGGGGAAAAAAGTCAACAGTCTTGCCGACCACGTACTATGCACGTGTGCATGTGTGCGAAAAAGGGTAGGAGACGTTCATGTCGCGCCTCGTCGAGTTCACACTGAAGACGGTCTAGACGTATCTAGAGATAGGGTCGTGCGACATGCTCAACTTCCTTGACACAACCCTGGCAAGGGCTGTACCCACCTCGATGCAGTAGTTCATTCGAGCCGAATTGCTCCGATGCTATGGGTGGTGAGCATTTGGAGCCGAAACTCTGGGGTCGATCGACGGTGTAGATAGAGGGCTCTACCGGCCAGAATCGTTGATCGTCTGGCCGATTTCCTTTCCTTCATGATGTACTTGACTTCGGGGATTCCTTCCTTGACTAGTACTATATGGAGAACTAGTAACCAGAAAGTCATCGGAATTGCCTGCATTCTCGAACGAGTCATAAAGTTGACACCGACGGGTCCTTCTTGCCAGAAGTTCAGCCTGCTACTCCAAGGCAAGGGAAGCGGTTCAACAGAGTGGCGGTGTCGCTAACAATTATTTTCGTATTATTGTTTCCATTGAAAGTCCGAACGATACTTGAAAGTTACTAAGCGCCCGTTCAAGTTAGCGGCTATAGCAAGTGCTCAAGGTAGATCGAAATCCTGCATTCCATGAAAGCAATTATCGTTTACCCTATATCGACACATATTCTGACTTCTCGGCTGGTCAACCACGTACGCAAAGATCCACAACCCAACGCCTCTAAACAGCCTGACATTGCCTCTTTAGCCACGCCAGCGCACGCTCGTCCTTTGCCTCCAGCAGCTTCGACGCCAGCTTGGACTCGACCTCGGCATGATACTCATTCACCCACTTCTTCTCCTCGACCGTCAGCAGCGACAGGTCAATCAAGCTCGTCTGAATCGGACACTGCCACACACATTTATCAGTGTTGCCCGACGCGACCGAATGAGACGAGAAGCAGACCATTGTGACGCGCTCGAATCCGAGGTAGCCATTCCCTCCGAAGTTATTGGGCGTGCTTACTTCACGAACGACGACCACGCTTTCGATGCGTATCCCCCACTTACCATCGGCATAGTATCCCGGCTCTGTTGCAAGTCGGAAGCAAAATGCCTAAGTAGCTCTCGATCATAAAATAGTGGGCTCGTGCTCGCACCATTCGATAGAGTCATTCCTGGTTTCAATGTGGTGCTGTTATAGGCTTACTCCATCATCAGTTCATAATTCGACTAGAAGCTCCACCTTTGCACCTACCGATGCGTACACCAATCCCCTGGGGACCTTTTCGAGGAAGGAATAAGCAATGTCATTCCAGTTCTTTCAATTTCCTTCGCATACCTTCATGTACATTCAGGAAGTGACCGACACCATGACCCGTCCCATGCCTGTATTTGATCCATGTGATCAAAACCGACCTACACCATGTACAAGGATGAGCTGACCTATAATCTGGAGAATCTCGGTTCAACAAATTATGGTGTAAATGAGCGAGGTCAGCGCCAGCTCACCAAGGCCGTCTTGCCACAGGGCCCTTCTTGCCCATGAATCTCTGTGGTATTGTCAGCGCGTAGAACCTCAGAACGTACATCCGTTCACGCACATTACGTATCCTGTAAATTTAGATATCAATGTTTAACTAGGAGGGATCGGTCTATAGGCTTACCAGTCGTCCCGGTGGGGAAAACGCCGGAATCGATGGCGATGTGACCTTGAAGGACCCTGGTGAATGCGCGCTTCTCCTCTGCAGACGGTGTTCCAAAGTGCTGTTATGATGTCTAAAATCGGTCACTGATTCCATAATTACAGTACTTGCCCATGTGCGGGTGACATCAGTTGTTCCATCGAGATACTGGCCTAGAAATGGTGGGCGATAAACCATTGTCGACAGGGAAGTCTAAATGCTCCTACCTCCAGAGTCGCATAGATAGATCTTGCTGGCAATTGAGTTAGCAGAAAAGACGTTGATTTGGTGACGTACCTGATCCTTCGAGATAATAGCGCAATCTTTGGGATCCGGTGAATAGTGGATGATAGCTGGAGAGCGATTAGCTTGGAATAATACTGTGGAAAGTATGCGAAAACAAACCTGCGTTAGGTCCAGCGGATGAAATAGTGGTGAACGATAAACCGCGGAACAAATCGAGTTTCCTGCCAAAGATGAGACCAGCTCTAGGCGAGGTATATATATCATTACGTACGATCTAAATTCTTCGAGTTTGTCCGATCCTTGACTCTCGTTCAGGACAATGCCATTCTGGAGTTGTTCCTCAAGCCACGCAAAGTAGCGAGCCAATGCAACCCCATCGCGTATGTGACATTGCCGGAAGCCCTCGGTCTCAGTGCTGTTTTTGATGGCTTTCATGGCCGCCACAGGCGAAGGTACGATGACCACGTTCTCCTTTTCAATGCGTAGGTATTGATGCATTGAGGATGTTGGGCAAACTCACCTCCCCGAGTGCATGAACGACAGCGAGACTAGTTTTATCTCCAAGTAACACGGGCTGCAAATCGTTAACCATATGAATCGTGGACATTTTATCACAAAACAAACCTGATCCTTCTTTACCAAACCGACGCCGACGAGGTCTTGCAAATAAGGAAGGAATGCTTCGTATGGCCGAACCTCTACATCCCGATCAAGATGGCTAATCACATCATGGTCGACCTGTGTCTTGCTCATGAATAGTACGGCTGAATCCTGCTTCACGACCGCATACGCGAAGAAAACTGCCGGATTCAACCTTCCTCCAGATAAGGACGACAGTAAGGTCATTACCTGGATTGTAATCGATGTCTGATCCACGAAGATTGAATGTCCAAGCGACCTCATCAAGCAAAGTAACAGCTAATGCAACTGCCTTCTTCTTGACCAACTCTTGTCGTACACGGTCAAGTTTACTCCGTAATGTTTCACCTGCCAAAGGTTAGAAGAAGGACAAAGTGGAGAGGAACGCATTCAAACCCGAGTACTTCACATCCAAAGGAAGGACAGGATTTTGGGGTCGCTTGGGTTGCTCTGAGCCCCAAACGAGGTCGACAAGGTTTTTCGAGAGAGGGACCAACTCGGATTGTTCAAGAGACTTTGTGAGCGTCTGAGCATCGGCTGTTGTCCGAATTGGTCCACGTTTGTGCATGACAAGGATGCGAACAACATACTGGCCAAAATCAGTGTTGGGTCGATCCCAATCCTTGTACCTTGGTCGAGGTTCTGCGCTACTGTTATAGATCGAAGTCGTGCGACTAAATCGTGCGAGTACCTTTGAGAGGAATTCCTGCCAAGTGGGGACGTCTCGTTGAACGTCAGTTTCGTGTCTTCTTGGCTACCAACATATAGTCACCTGGCAAACCCTGCTTCATCAAAGTCCAATTCCTGCGACGTTCAACTCAGAACACAGCCTTGAGCGATGCATACGTTGCTCACTCGTCCAACTGCTGTTCCGCTTGTAGGAAGTATCGACCGTCGGTGAAGAGGAAGGCATTCTTGAGCGTAACGACAGCACATCCTGCGGATCAACGTATCAACGCAAATCTTGATGTCTATCTCGAATCAATCGAATCATCTAATCACCTGCGGATCCATTGAATCCGGATATGAATGCCCGTCGTTTGTCGGCTTCGGAGGGGTATTCGCTGAAGTCTGTCGATGAATCAAGTTGGTCAGCATGGCTACGGTGAAAAAGAGAATGACACTCACGCTCATCCTCGCTGGGAACGACGACAGCGTTCACGTTAACATCTTGCTGCTGCATCAAGACCCTCAGGCGGGCCAGGCGTTCGGATGTATCCACCCGTCCTGTTCCGATCGCACCCATCGAAGCTAGTGATGAAGAGAATCTAAGCTTGCGGTACTTGGAAATGGAGGATGAAGTTGGTGGTACACGGGAAAGATATCGATGCAAGTGCACATGGAACCGCCATTGACTGTACCACATGCCTCCGTTTTCCGCTCCGAAAACCAGAACGGAGAGTCGCGTGACATGCACTGTTATCCGTTTCCCACCACAAGGAATTATTCCCACTCCCGTTGAACGGTACATAATCATTCAGCACTGGGAACAGAGAACAATACATACTCATTGAAAGTTCAAAACTTTTGGGAATAGACGGGTTGTGATCACCGGCATAGCTCGGATTCAATTGGACCCACCTCACGTTGGCCTCCCTGCTATGACGATGATGACGCACCGACCAATACATGCACCTGCACGCCCGCCTTCTCCGCGTCGAGGACGACGTCACCCCAACATGACTTCTTGGACGCATGGACACGATGACGATGACGACGATGGTCATCCACCCTCCCCCACATTGTTTCTGCCCTCCCGGGTAGCGCGAATCATTGACCCACAGTTAACAGTGCACACGAAGCCAATGATGCCACCGTCATCCCTGCCACGTGGATCGCAAACTTGCAAGCCCCCTGGTGAAGGAGTTTTATGAATGTGTGCTAAGTCGGAAATGCAGAAAGGATATCGCTCTCAGGTGACCAAACTGAACAGTGATATGGAAATTTGCTTGGAGGTAGTTGCTGGAGATACTCGCTAGGTTCGATGATGAGCCTTTTGACTTGCTCGAACGGTGGTGTGGACCTACGGAGCGCCCGTTTGTCCTTTACGACTCGCAAGAGAGCAGCTCTATACCCCGGATCGTGATCAGATTGCGATGATACAGAACAGATTCGTAGCTCGGGATTGCACCTCGTGACGGTGATGGAGATTTTGATCATGAACTGATTGTCGGAGACAGTACTCAGGGATGATAGCACAGTTTGCTAAATCGAATTCACAGAAGCGCGGCCTTGCAGGCCGTAAAGCTACCACGCGGACAATGTGGGCAGTGTACTTCACGATTGGAGCACCGTCAAGGAGGTTGCCGTCGATGGTGTCATATGGTACGAGATATCTCTACGGAGCGGAAAGCGGTGAATCCGACCATATCTCGACCATCGTCCCACTCGTGGATGTGACTCGAGGCTACATCGTTTCGATATCGACAACTGGTTGCCATGCAACTTGATATTGATTTGTTTTATTCTTGAACAGACGTGCGTCCCCGGTGCTTGTATGGGATACTGTATTCTTCGAATGCTTGCCCCGCCTCCACGGAGCGCCCAATGATCGTCGAGGTCAACGTCCAACGTTCAGCAGTGCCGCCCTGGTCCGATGGAAGCAGAAAACCCAAGTGATTCGAGTACACTCGCGTCACGAAGGACACTTTCGGATCCGAAAACGGAAAGTTCAGAAAGTGACATATCAGTCCCGAGCGATATTCGACCAACGTCGATTTGAATGTGAGATCTGGAGTTTTGACCCCTTAGGCTTTAAGACACTAATAAGTAAGCACTGTACATGATGCCTTACAGGTTCTGCAGGACCCGAATGCGTAGTAGGCTGCGGGATTGACAGTTAAAGGCAAGTTCCAATTATATGATGCTGCTGGTGCTAGGAACATTCTCTGTAATAACCCCCTCAAGATATGGATTATCATAGACAGTCTTTGGGATTTAGGGAAGGTGGGATTATGTACATAGGAGCCTGGAGCCATGATGGTATTAGCCGGTAATTGGTGTTGACAACAGGCTGTGCCATTTAATCATGTAACCATAAGTGAGCTGATAACACCGTAGCGATCGAAATTCACGGAGTATGGAAGACACCTGTACTACTCATTGCCACCAAGCAGAATTCTTTGTTGTTATCCAACACGTTCCCAGTCGTGCTGTAACTCCAAAGGGAAGACCTCAGACTTTTTCGGACGTTTAGTAACGTGTCCATCAACATCGATCGAAATTATCCTCTCTCCGCCCACTCGCTTGCTCACAAAATCATCCCACATTACTCTAACAGTTTTTTTGTGGCGGTTCTGATAAAAATAAGCATGCCGTTTATTCATGCACAGCCCGGTTTGGGTTGAACCCCACCAACCGGGTTAAATACAGTTTAACTTCACGTTGCTCTTCGTTCTCCTAACATGTCTCGGCCACCATCCCTAGTTCTCCTGCCAATCGCCCTCTCGTTGCTCGCGTCCGTGCAGGGCCAGTCTCCACCAAATAGTAGTTGGCCACAGGTGTATCCTGGTATGCCAACCGGCGATTACAGTCCAGAATGGCAGAATTGTGCGTCCTCAATCCTGTGCTCCTCTCCAGTTCACACCATATCGTTTGGCAGACTTTCAGGTGACAGAAAACCTCCCGAACGTGACATGGCCACTTTCTCGGAACTGGGCTGGAAATATCCCTGTCCAGAGAGCGGCGCACCCTAATGATACTCTGTTCTTTTGGGCGTTCGAATCTTCGAAAGGAACCAACGGATCGTTTACCGCTAATAGTACTGAACCTTGGGGGATCTGGCTGAATGGAGGGTGAGTCCATGAGCACATATATGCTGCGCAATTAATGATCCCATATAGTCCTGGCGCTTCGAGTCTTGTTGGACTCTTGTTTGAAGTGCGTTCATCTATGCTGGTTCTTCCCGCGTTTCAATATCGTGCTGATGTGGCTGATTCAGCATGGTCCCATCAACATCTTGAGTAATTATTCTGCGGTTGAAAATCGGTATGCATGGACGACTATTGCCGATTATGTGTACATCGACCAACCAGTGTACGTTGACCGTCGTCCTCATAATGGCAAATTTACGTACCCCTATCAGTGGAACCGGGTTCGGCACAGTTGATGCCAACGGCCAGAGTGAGTGCTCCAACTACGTTCTAACATTTATCGTTTAGTGGTTTTGACACCGATAAGTTGCCAACGAGGACCAGATGGGTACTGATTTCGTGAGCATTCATGTTAAATCTGATACATCGTTGACGTACTGATCCAGGTATCCGTAGATGGGATTCCTCGATAATTTCGTCAAAGTGTTCCCCAATCTCGCCACACGACCTCTGTATCTTACTGGTGAGAGCTATGCTGGGACGTTCATAGTATGTGTTCCCATCTTCACCCTGCGAGTCCGTATAACACTAGTTCAGCCATACATCACCAAAGCATACTTTGAGATGCAGAATCCTCCTGTCAACTTGTCGAGAATTGCCATTGGGGACGGAACGATTACGTCTGAAGAAACATGGATGGAATTACCTGTGATCAGCGTGTTGGAAACATACCCACAGATCATCGGGTATGACCCGGTGGTGTTTGAGTACTTCCAAGAACAGTTCGTTGCGCGCGGTGATGGGTGCCACAGGGGTGCTAACATTCCGTTTAGGAGCAAACTCTGCGGGTACAATTTGACCCTGCAGTACCCCCAGCCAGGGCACTATCCAAGTCTGAATGCCCCGATGCCACCTTCCACTTCCAACGGTACCCTTGGGCAATACAGCTCGAAACTCTCAATGCGAGGGATCATGTCTGATGTAGAGAATCAACATGCTGCTCGGTTGACGCAGAGAGATGGATCACCGTTGAAGCACCATGAGAGGCTTCTTGCGCGTGATATGTGGAGACGGGATTTGTCTGGTCGACCGAACGGCACGATTGACCCGTATTACTTGTGTGACATCTATCAAGAGATGATCGATTATGCTGTCAATTTCACATTTCCCTGGTGTAAGTCTTCCTTGCTTTGATTCGCCCTCATATCTGATTTCGTTCGTCAGCATTGGGCAAGGATTTTGATTACTATAACATTCCCGACGCCCTGAGCCCTGAACTGACAATGGATGCCAGTGTTTTTCTAAATGGTTCATACGACTCGTGGAATTACTGGATGTTGACTTATGTACATCTCCTCAGATGCCCTGACGCGTGCTGCGCTCCATGCACCTACAAGTAAGGACTGGGTGGAAGTTGTCCCCCCGTTCGCACAGACTAATGCCTCTGGTAAGCCATTCTTTGTGTTGATTTACAGTGAATTTATGCTTGTTCAGTTAATGTCTATGGCGACCCAAGTGAGCTTCCATTCCTAACTTAGCCTTATATTGTTATTTACCTGCCCCTCTTTTCTAGGCGTCGAGTGAGTCCTTTACATCTGTTCTGCGTATTTGCTCATCCGGAGAGGTCAGGCCGATGGCATTCCTAACCAATCTGGCGACGAACGCTACGGAGCATAACATGACGGTCATCGTATATTCTGGGAACGATGATTCGCTTGTTCCACATTTTGGT
Source organism: Leccinellum rugosiceps (assembly GCA_038089755.1). Lineage (NCBI taxonomy): Eukaryota > Fungi > Basidiomycota > Agaricomycetes > Boletales > Boletaceae > Leccinellum > Leccinellum rugosiceps. The sequence continues at coordinate 3,109 of JBBPLL010000099.1, read as the reverse complement.
TCTCAAAGTAAGTTCTTCGTCTGATTCCCGACGAGGCAGCAGTCTGATGACTTCGTATACAGTCGCCATCCAAGTATGACATCTTGCATACCCCTCGCACTTCTGACTTTCCTCTCCATAGAACACTACGTTTGGTGGCATACAGGGATTTTCTCGTAAACCAGAGACACCGTGGTACAACGACAATGGCGAGTTTGCAGGCATCGTACACCAGGAACGCGGCTGGAAGTACGTTCTCGTTGCGCATGCTGGACATCTCCTCGCGTACAACAACCCGGTCTCTGTAAGGGACAGTGCATCTTCGTCTCCGACTCTCTAACGCTATCCTGCAGGGTCTCACGCTGGTCCGAGACTTCATCTTTGGCAACAACCAGACAGGATTGGTGACCAACTCGAGCTCGGGCGGAGTGAGCGTTGTTGGCGGGGAAGTGTCGTCCCTCGGGGGTGAGATTATGACTGGGGAGGCGGCAATCTATTATGGGCAGGGGACGACGGCGTCGAGCTATTTCTTCCCCTCTGCGACCGTCTCAGCGTGGAACGCTTATATCGCTACTGCGACTGCGACGAGTGGTGCGAGTTCGTTAAGTGTGACGAGATCCGAATCTTGGATGAGCTGTTTTGGGGGCCCGCTGGTGATCGTGCTCGCCACATTTGCATTGTTGTAAGTTGCCTAGACATCAGGTCGGGGTGTACCGGTGGGCCTGCGTTCTATTTGTGCGTCTAGATTGTTTTCTTTTTTGAACGTTGAAATGTAAACAGTAATAATGGTGTTACGTAAGATATTATATCTATCATCCAAGTTCTTGAAAACAAGTATATGCACGGTTACTTCCAGCAAATCTTTGAGTGCGAGCGAAGACGAGCTACAGCAATAGCGTGAATGGGTATGACAAGTACGTCATGCCACATTGATCCAGTGCATGTACAGGTGGAAAGCTTCCATTCATAAATGGAATTCAGGTGCCGGTGAGTGGTGACATTCCATTCAGCAAGCCTGTCTACCACAGGCTCTAGCCAACTCTGCAAGTTTGAGGTACGTGAAGGATCCTGAAACCTTACCGAAACTACTCAAGCATCTTAATTAACAACTGTGGATGCCAGTGGTATTGTAAGATCTCTCAGACTCCAACTTCATTTTACAGTGATACTGTGGTATTACCGTGAAGATGTCACCCAAAGATGCTGATCACCCTGGTCAAGGAGACTCTAAAGCAGAGCTTACAGGATAATGCTGTTGCAGTGGTGCTACATGAATTCAAGGTGCTCATCAACTGATGTTGGTCCAACAAAATGAACACATGCCTATTACAGGAAGAACATCCAAGTCTCTAAACAGTGGGTGTTACAGAAAGTCGATCACTCTGACAACAGGCCTGAGCCTGACTAATGTATTTTGGACTATTTCCCTGGTTTCAGCTAGCTATTCACTTCTGGCTTTCCCTCAGTTTGAGTGGTCTTGAGCTTTGTTGGCAAGGTCATTCCTGACAATACAGCTTGTCTCCATTGTTGAGTTTGGTTGAATCCAATTATGGGTATTTTGTTTCAGTATGAATGTGTCAATTGAAACTTACTCATGGCATGCCAAGTATCATCAATGCAGGGAATAGGAACAAATGGACTACTTAGCCCTGTCATTCCTGGTGACTCCTCCACTACCACATCATCATCAGCAACCATAACCACAACTGCAACTGCCAGTGCAATTGTCATACCCTCTTCATTGGTATCTTCATCAACTCACTCAACCTTTACCACATTGCTGCCAGCAACTGTGATTATTACCACATCTTCATCAGTATCTTCACCAACCTACACGACTTTTATCATGTCACTGTCAGCAACCACAATCACCATACCCTCTTCATCAGTATTTTCATCAACTCACACAAGTTTTATATCACTGTCAGGAAGCACAAGCGCCATCCCCCCTTCTGAGTCTTTGCCATCTGGTCTAGGAACAGCTTTGGGGCCACCTATTGGTGCTATCGTAGGTGGTGTGGTGGGAAGTGCTTGTCTCCTGCTAGCTGCATCTCTGTCATGTTATTGGATATACAAAAGATGTCATGGTGGTCGGCCTTCTACAGAAGAAGGGGCTAACTTGGGGGTGTCCACTAGTGCAGATGTAAGCAATGTCAACCATTCTGTTGATTTAGTTTGATTAGTTCAACTTGATTTATCAGTCCACATCACCAGGAAATCCCTCTGCCAATTTATCTGCTTTGGCACATCCCCCTTCCCCTGATTTTGCCACTATGATGAAAGAAATCAATGAACGAAGTAAGCAAGTAACTCTTTCCCACCAATTTTAGGAAGCGCTCCTTAAACATTTCCTGGAAAACTCTTGATACCACTGGCAGTGGAGCCAACAGAGGACCGCAATGACCGATTATGGTTTTCATGGCTGGTACATGATCTCTAGCAGGTACTACTCTCCTTGTGCATGTATGCATGCATGTGCATAGGATCTTGGTTTTGTACATGTGTTCGTATATTTTGTTCCTGTGTCATCAAATCAACCTATACACTGCCACAGTTGTGCATTTTGGCCATTTACCTAACAATGACGAGTAGTACACAAGGCTAAAATTCAAGGCATTCATCCTTGCTTTCTGTCCATGTCTAAAATGCAGGACCTGGAGTTATGGATGTGTTGCATTGACCATTGTCAAATAACCGAGAACCCCGGGCTCACTGGCAAGCAGTACCTTTGCGCCAAACCAGGTATACTCTCTAACCTCTCAAGATCAGCATGAGTTGGCACAGAAGGGGCCTGAGAGTCGTGCATACAAACACACCGTGGGTTGACAAATATCTCCCCAGCTTCACAAATTCGTGCACCTCTTTCCCTGCATTCCTCACCATTATCTCTTCCTCCTTCTTAGTGAATGAGTTTGTCCATAGTAATGATTCCCTGATTGGCTAGTCCTGGGAGACAAGCCTTGAATGAAGGAAGGTGGTCAATGGTGTCTGTCAAGCCTGTGAACTTCATCAGTGGACAGACCTTTACACAGCCACATTTGGTTGAAAGTATTTGAGTCATAACACAACCACATTTATATCTATACCTCTGAAAATTTTCTGAGAAGCTTATACATATATAGACAATAGC
>JBBPLL010000098.1:30296-67100 GCA_038089755.1 Leccinellum rugosiceps | reverse complement strand
TGTATAAGCTTCTCAGAAAATTTTCAGAGGTATAGATATAAATGTGGTTGTGTTATGACTCAAATACTTTCAACCAAATGTGGCTGTGTAAAGGTCTGCCCACTGATGAGCACATATCTAAAGGTTTTCATGGCAAACAAAATGTGCAATTTGTCATACATGACTTGTGATGTTTACAGGACAGTTTATGGCCTCAGTCATCATGATGTGCTGGCACAGCACTGGCAAAGCCAGAAGGTACCTTGAAGAGGCTACTAGGATATGGTTCAAAAGAGAAACCAAAATCTGGCAAACCAGGGCGAATGAGTATCAAATGTGAATGCTCAATAACAACAAAGCGTTGAGTCCCTGGCTTGATGTCTTCATGACAAATACCAAAGGTGGCATCCCAGCATGGTACTTCCTCACCAGTTCGAACAATCCAGAGCCTATTGCCATTAACAGGGGCTTTGATGATCTTCCAGTTGTTTGGGAGGTTCATGGGAAGATTGTTAGATCTATCATATAGATCAAAGCAGTATGAGCGGTGTTGTCCCATGCCTCCATCCCAACGACGAATGGCAAGATTGTCAGAGAATGGAATGGCATAGTAACAGATGGAGGAATCATTGGGTTGGGGTTTGGCCTGGAGCTAGGTTCAATGGGATAGAACACTTTCTAAACAATGAAACCTACTCCTAAAAGAGGGTACTTCTTTTGCTTCAATCTGTTGACATGGGAATTGCCAAGTTCAACATATAGTGCCCACATTTCATCCAAATGGCTTCTATCTTTTGACCCAAGGACATCCTTGATCAACTGCTCCTCTGAACGAGGTTGATAGTCAGGATCAAGGGTCTTCATAAATTCTTCTATAGGGCAGATATAATGCCTGCTGCCAGTGCCAGTGCCAGTGATACTAGAATCTTGCATTGTTCAACTATAGGGGATGTTATGATGAGGAAAGAGTATTTAAAAAAGGATAACCCTTGCTTACTGAATCAAAAATCATGATGAGAATAAAAATAAGTGGTAGAAACACAACACAGAGCAGAGCTTTGACTCTCAAATAAATCCACTCCTACTATATATGCTACAGTAGAATTTGTATCAATGTAGGAATGTTCCATGGAAGGTGATAGAATGTCATGATAACTTGAATGGAGGCACCATCTCGCCTCAAGATTCTGTACCTTTCGATCAATATATCTGCTGCTTCGTGTGTAAGCTACAAAAAGTTGCAATCCGAGTCGTTGAAGGAGTTTTCACCTTGGGGTTGAATATTCAAAATGTTCGCGTAAAGCGGATATAACGCTGCAAAGTCTCTGTAATAAATCCTGGATTGATCGCTTCGTCTTGGACACGATGAGCATTCACTGTATGCTTGACATCCTCTCGTCGCACTCATCCACGGCCAGAAAGAAGCATCTATTCATGATCGGCACACTGATGGCAAGCTTAAGGTTCGCCCTGAGTGCTTCTTTCAGTTATGCATCTGCTCCTACTTATGTATGGCAGTACACTAAGTACCAAATCCTAAACATATCACGAACACTCGAACCGGCACCGCTGAATGGGTTGAACTAGGTCAGTCAATGAGACTTATAATTTTAATTACATAAACCGACAATAACTTCTGCCCGTGCATGCCGTCATACACCGAGATGAAAGTGAAGGAACGCAGCACGTTTACTGAGACGACGTTGGCATCAACAACTCCAGAAGCAAGATTGGCATCATTGTCGATGACCACGAACATGTCCGGACCATCATCGCGAAGACGGCGTGCCATGACCGCCGCGCGGTCTCATTCAATGAAAGCACACGCTGGTCGCCCCGCCGCTCCCCTGATCTGTGTTCGCCTCAGGTTGCTATGGCTTACCCACCTTGTATACTTAATAGTTCTTGGACGGCAGTCGGCTATTTTTCAAGCCATGGATACAGCTGGGATGATAATAAACACACGTGTCCTCGCTTGCTGCGCATCAAGGTCTGCTGCGTGTAGTAGCCTGAACGCCTCAGTTAGATTGACCATTTGTTGAGAGGTGACAAGTGCGTAGCGAAGCTACCGTATCATTTCGTTCGGTACATCCATGATAAATGAACAAGATGCATCCAACTGCAGCCTGGAGGATTGACATTGCATAATTGCGAGGGAGGCCGCAGTGTTGAGGGAGAGGATATCACTCCAGCCTGGAGGCGGTGTGAGCGCGCATACAGAGAAAAAGGGGAGAAGGTACATCGCCCTCGCCGTTGGTTTCCAGGAGGATGCGGACAGAGTGTGAGCGGAAGAGGCCAGTAGCGGTGAATGCACGTGAGACGGCCGTGCTAGAATGGAGCACTTGCAGCTGAATGGTGCTCATTCACGAGGATGGTGAGATCGACAGGGCCGGTGCGTCAGGAAAGACGAAGGCCAAACAAGGGTGGCGGGCAGGCGGGAGGGTGAGGGCGGGGACGATGACAAGGGCGCGTGAGTGCGTTCACGTGCGCGTCGGATGAGGCGGCCAGGTGAGGGCGAACGAGGTGCGGGCCGTGCACGGCGGGAGGGCGAGGAGCCGCATTGAATGGAGTCGATCGACAAAACCGTGGGAGTTTTACCTTTTACTCATCGATTGACACAGAATATGCAATGCGCCATGGACAAAAACCTGGCAGCCGATCTTATTTTCCGTCTGAAAGATGCAAATCGTGTACACAGACTTGAAAGGTCGGGCGTCAGTGGACCTTGGCTGCGCGAACGACTGCTTGGCACCACACATGTCAATGCGACATCATAGTAGCCTGCTCTTCGGAATGCACGTTACTAGGAATGAAGCACTCTCCCATCACACATCGTCAAATGTCCTCGTAAGCCCCTCGATATGCACGTTGCAGTTGGTATCATCACGTCGACTGAGTGAGCAGGAATTCGCTACTTCACCGTGGCAGGAGCTTAGAAAATCTACGGTCTTTCGGACGTCCCTGGTGCGATCGCAACGGTTCGCCGAGCCCAGGCATAACCGAATAGTTACAGGTATGTGTCCGCCAGAATTAGTATGCATAACCGAGTCAGCCGCTCATGTTGCCAGAAGGTCACCCGCCGGAGAGGCTGATGCTGCCAACAGCTACTACGATGCCCGATATCATTTTTCTTGGCTCTACAGGCCTCCAATTTCCAGGGCAGATAAATACCGATCTCCAACTCAACGACTGGCTTCAAGACCCTGATGCCGCCCTCCATCCCGCACGACAGTGCGAGGTCAGTACCCCGCAGGGCCTTGTTATTTTCCCCCAGATATCAAATATCGCCATGAATCCGAACCACCCCCACGGACCAGCCCAACACCATTGGGTCCCAAGCCTCCAGTACGTTTTACAAATGGAGTTTCATTCTAGTGGCCCCAGCGAGCCCAACATGATAGGCGCCCCGGAAGTATGTTTCAGATTATAGTAGTTCCTGTTGATGTCAAACTAACTTTATCAGAACGAATTTGACATTGATCCTGATATGCATGATATTGGGGGGGGGGGGGGCAGCAGGTCTTCGGGTTTCTACTCCCCTGGGGATTCGATGTCGAGGAACGACTTTTCGACCAGAATCTGCAAAACGAGATACCTTTCTTTTACTACAGGCACGACCGACGACTCCCCAATCACCACGGAGTGGATCGGATGCTAATACCAGCAAACGATCCTAACGCGCGCCGGTACCAGCTCCAACGACTATACTTCGGCGCACAGATCAACACTCACAGGCGCGGACTGCGTCAAGGGTAGCTGATGATCGTCACGTACAGGGCCACCGTGCTGTTTTTTATTAGCCGCCCTGTGCGAGTATCGGGTCGCACACAACACGCTTTTCCAGTTTCCTCTTCGTCAGCACTGTCGCTCGCCCTCACCGCCGCATATCATTATCTCACCCTCGTTCGCCCCGTCTTCCAACTCACCATGGCTCTCGCTCGCCTTCACACCAGCCCTCGTACGCAACGCACCACGCGCAGCCACGCCCTCGCCATACCCTCGACGTCAACTGCTTCGAACAGCTCAAGTTGACCCTCTATCTCGCCGACAAGACCCAGTACCGCTATCTTGGCCAGCAGGCCGGTGCTAACCCTTATACAACGACATCCACGATGACGATGCCAACCGCTTTGAACAACTCAAGTTGGCTCCTCCCACCCGCACGCACTGGCACACGCCTGCGCGCCGGTCCTCATCAGACCTCGCGCCATATGCTTGTTTCATCACCCACCTCCTCGCGTGCCCGGAGTACCCCACTCGTCTTCTAACTCCACAACGAAACTTTCGATTCCGTATCTATCCCGGCCACCGCACCCATTTTCACGAGATGCAGGCGTCCTTGGCCAGTCATGACGACAAGGTACGTTGTCTCGAGGACCTACTCGCCGAGCATGAAGCTATCAAGGCCGAGATATCTTCCTTGCACGAACTCATGGACGAACGGAAATGCGAAATCGAGATCTCCCGACGTACCGCAGGCCCTCCATCCGGACAGTCTTCAGGAGGAGTGGTCGCAAGAGCGGGAGTGACTCAGTAAAGCGAAGGATGAATGGGAGAGCTGAGCGCGCGAACGTTGGGGCTGTAGTTGGACACTAAGATCCGATTGTATGTGTCAGTGGGGGCGTCAATCATTTCTTTGTCGACGGCAGGATGTAAGTGGGGTAGAGCCCAGGACCAGCAAATTCCTTGCGAACCGTGCCCTGAACTCCTTGAACGTTGAATGTTGAGGTCCCACTTGAGCTTGATGCCTCTGTTCGGAAACTGATCATATCATTGTAATGCCATAACCACCGGTAGCTCAGGGTGCGCAGAGATGAACACTGACGTTAGTCATCGGAGTGCTTGACACGATATAGTGACTTTGCGGCAAGCATTCCAGGACCGCCCTGGAGGACACAGAGAATGCTGGCCGTCATCGCCACTTCTGGGTTGTCCGGAGCAGAGAGGCCGATTGTGAGCCCGTCGAGAGGCTTGCCAGAATGTCATGTTGTCTGATGGCAAATTTATATAACAATAAATCCCTATCCTACGTTCTAAGTAATACAGTTGGGCCATAAAGATAGCCCATGCAAGCATTACCATACAGACGGGTCATCACCAAAGTGATTACCCGCCAAAGTGGATTGGTTGTCCCATGCACCGGGTAAAATCCGTTGCAACCCATACCTTTGTACAATCTCCGACATAGCATCCGAATCACCCTCTGTTTGATGAAGAAGCCCCATATCAGGGAGAGGCGGTAGGCTCTGAAACACGAGACGTGCCACGCCAACCTGTGCTAGATAATCCGCGACTGGGAGGCGTGGAGGATACTTACTCTCCTGCTCGACAACGCGCTCGATGGATCCATGCTGTCTAATAAACTTGAGGGCGCGGTTCGGTCCAACGTTCTTTATCCGTGGCGAAAAATCGGTGCCGAGCAAGAGTGCAAAGTCGATATAGCGCGTGCGGTCCAGCTGGAGGGTTGCACGAACGGCCTCGCCGTGGACGACGACAATGGGAGATTCCCGCAAGGTGATACCACGCAACATCGGGGCTTCGTACACGAGCACATCCGTGTCTTCACTCACGACGTAGTCCGCATGGCCGTGGGCGACAAGAGCGCAGGCGAGTGCTTCCGCCTCAAATGGGCTCGAGGATTCTATGCAAGGCACACCCAGAGCGCACAAAAGCTCCTTGCACTCTTCGTACGTCTGTGTCGTTGGAGAGTTGCTGCGACGTTGGTAAGATTGAGAGATGAGGGTGCTACGCTTGGCAAGTTCCATCAACGCGGGCTCGAATTCGGGTGGAGGGTCTTCAGAGCAAGGTGATGAGAGGAAATTCCAAACATGACCTTCGTCGAGCGTCATCTGGAGCTGCTGCTTGGACATGGAATATTCGATCCTTGCCTCAAGGGAGTCAGGGATGTCTACTGGTGGGTGGTGATCGTGCTCTCGCTCTGGGAACTCAGGTCCTTCACAGCGTGAGGGCATGGACGTGAGCTGGGCGACGCAATGGCTGTATTCGGAATACAGTGTGGAAAATTCCAATTGAAACGACTCAATGGAATCGGGTAGCTGGTAAGGAATCGGTGTGGACTGCACTGCGGCATTCCAGTGGACGAATGGAAGTGACGAAAATATTTCATCAGGAGGGTCATCAATGTGGTCGCAAGAGCCGATGTCATGGCCTGGCATTACATGAGTGGCATTATCTAGATGTGCGGATGGCGGCATGTAGTGTGGTTCGAATCTAGATGGGAGAGGTGATGCGGCTACGGAGTCCAAGACATCCTGTACGTCGTGTATTCCTAGGCCGCCGTGTGGGAAGAAGTAAGGATGCACAGTACACGTGACGGGTGCGCGTGATGAGAGAGGATCCAGTGGGGGAAATACGGACACGGGACGTGTGGACCCTGACGCATGCGCGTCAGACGATCTGTGGGACGGCGTGATATTGATGAGGGCGTCGATGACGCGTTGGCGATCGGGGCTAGGCAAGGAACGGTAATAGGGAAGAAGGCGCATCAACTTCTGGAGTCTATGAAATCTATTTAACTCGATGGACCCGCGAGCGGCGTCTATTTTCCGGGATTCTCTGCGTCGCTCGACCTGTTAATTGAAATCAGGGATGATGAAGGGTGAGTGGATGAAGGAAACGCACAGACCTCGGGTGCTTTTGCTGCGCTGCGTTGTTTTCCATCAAAGACGCAGATGGCACGGACGTCAGACTGTTTCAGTTCTGTGAGTATACGATGCCAGCCAATGATATGCCTGTGGGGATGAGGCATGGGCGCGAAATGAAAGCGTTGAGTGACAAGGGTGCCATCTCTGTCGTCACGCTGGGGTGAGCTGCGAGAGGTCTTGGAGGATGGTGGTACTCACATGACGACGGTCTTTCCGCGGAGGGATCTGAAGCGGTCTGGAAGTGTCCTGAAGACATGCGGACTAGGACACGCATCAGCTAGACAAGTTGAATTGAGAGCGTACATACCAAGTTTTTTGGAGAAAGGGGGTGATACCAAGCACGCCCATAAGTTAGTACTTTTACGACTTTTCCAACTCCGCCCTACAGCCACGTCGTGTCCAAGTAGGACCAGCAACGTACCGAAGAACGACGACCCCGACGACGACGACCGCGCTCAATTGTGACCAGCTACTAAGTAGCGCTCATTTTAAGTTCCTTTTTCCTGCTCAAAGTCGCCCATCATGTCCGTTATGCTCACAAAATTCGAGTCCAAGAGCAATCGCGTCAAAGGTATGTATCTCGCGTCCAGCCCGTCCCGTTCCCTTTCTAGACTCTTTTTCTCTCCAAGGGCTCGCATTCCATCCCACTCAACCACTTCTCGCCGCCGCTTTGCACAACGGTAGCGTCCAGCTATGGAACTACCGCATGGGCGTTCTAGTAGATAGATTCGAAGAGCATGAAGGTGATCTCTCTCTTGCTCACCAGCGCAGACCAGCTTTGTTGATGTTTTTTTTGACAAGGTCCTGTCCGTGGAGTTGCCATCCATCCCAGCAGAGCCCTCTTGGTCACCGGCGGCGACGATTACAAGATCAAAGTCTGGGGTCAGTGCCATCATTCGTTTCAGAGTTGGTTCTGATGCCTCGTAGACCTGCGTCCCCAGAACCGTCGGTGCCTCTTCACTTTACATGGCCACCTCGACTACGTTCGGACCGTTCAGTTTCATCACGAGATGCCTTGGATCGTGAGTATTCCATGGTCCTCGGCTCATCTCCCTCTCATCAACCTCGCGCCCTAGCTCTCCGCATCCGACGACCAGACTATCCGCATATGGAACAGCACTTCGCGCATCTGTATCGCCATCCTCACCGGTCATTCACACTACGTCATGTCTGCCCAGTTCCATCCCAAGGACGATCTCATCGTGTCGACCTCCATGGATCAGACCGTTCGTGTTTGGGACATATCCGGTTTGCGAAAGAGCACTCCCAGCGCCGGTCCCAACAACTTCGAGACATTCGATACATTCTCTACTGTAAAATATGTCCTCGAGGGCCACGACCGAGGCGTTAATTTTGCCGCCTTCCATCCCACGCTCCCGTTGATCGTTTCCGCCGCCGACGATCGTTCGATCAAAATTTGGAGGATGAGTGAAACAAAGGCTTGGGAGGTCGATTCTTGCAGAGGACACTTCAACAATGTTTCCAATGCCCTTTTCCATCCCAAGCACGAACTCATCGTGTCTTGTGGTGAGGACAAGACAGTGCGTGTCTGGGATCTCGCAAAGCGTACCGCGATCCAAACCTTCCGGAGAGAGCACGACCGTTTCTGGGTCCTGGCTGCACATCCTAACCTCAATCTGTTTGCTGCGGGTATGATCAAGATGCACCAAGAAATGCTTTTGCTAACAAGCTTTGCAAATATAGGGCACGACAGTGGATTGATTGTCTTCAAGCTCGAGCGTGAAAGGCCTGCCTTTGCGGTGCATGCCGACTCGCTGTATTACATTCGGGACAAATACGTTCGAACATACGACTTCAATACTGGCTCCGATATTGGCCTTCTCAGCGTCCGCAAATTCGGGAGTCCTTACGTCCCTCCCCGCACTCTTAGTTACAACCCTGCCGAACGTGCCGTCATCACGACAATTTCTTCGGACAACGGCTTGTATGAGGTGTCTTCGCTCCCCACGCAAACCAACGGAGAGGTCAAGGACTCGTCCACGGATGGTAAACGTGGCACCGCTCACAGCGCGATTTTCGTGGCTAGGAACAGGTTTGCCGCCTTGAATAAGACTACACAGGTAAATGGAGCCAGTGGCAACTACATCCCATGGATACTTACCATTTCATCAGCTCATCGAGGTCTGCGATCTCTCAAACTCCGTGGTGAAAGGGATCAAGGCTCCAGTTCAAACCAACGAGATATTCTATGGTGGGACTGCATGTCTCATTTTGAGCTCGACGTCGTCGGTTGCTCTCTATGATATTCAACAGCAAAAGGTTATTGCGGAGCTGAACAGTCCTCCTGTCAAGTACGTTGCCTGGAGCTCAGACGGGCAACTGGTAGCCCTGATGAGCAAGCACAGTGAGTGTTAAACGCGTTCTCTGCATCGGTCGTCTAATCCTCAATGGCATCAGCGATTACCATCGCCAATAAAACCTTTTCTCAAAGTAGCCTGATTCACGAAACAATTCGGATCAAATCTGGAGCTTGGGATGACGCAGGCGTCTTCATCTATTCTACTCTTAATCACATAAAATACTGCCTTCCTCAAGGGTATGTCAGACGTCTCACTATCGTGTCGGTACATATGGACGCTAATTTTGTCTCTCTTTTGTATTATTGAAGCGATAACGGGGTGATCTGCACGCTTGACAATCCTGTTTACCTGACGCGCATCAAAGGTACAACCGCACACTGTTTGGATCGCTCTGCTCGTCCTCGAACTATTACATTTGACCCTACGGAATATCGTTTCAAGCTTGCCTTGCTCCGGAACAATTACGAAGAGATGCTTCATATCATACGGACGTCGACCCTCATCGGGCAAAGTATTATCGCATATCTGCAACAAAAAGGGTTTCCCGAGGTAAGGTTTAATGCGCTCCATCGAACTCTCGTTTGATACATGTGGTGGTGATTTCAGATCGCATTGCACTTCGTTCAAGACAAGAATACACGGTTTGATCTTGCCATCGAATGCGGGAACCTCGATGTGGCTTTGGAAACCGCCAAAACTATTGATCGACCAGAGTGTTGGGAGCGCTTGGCACAGCAGGCACTCAAGCAAGGAAACCACAAAGTGACTGAAGCTATATACGTGCTCGCACAATACATTGATCGATTGTCCGTTACAGATCGTCGAAAAAGCTTACCAACAGACGAAGAACTTTGACCGCTTGTCGTTCTTGTATCTGGCTACCGGCAGCATGGATAAGTTGTCGAAGATGCAAAAGATCGCAGCTGCGAGAGTGGATCCGATGTCACGCTTCCACAATGCCTTGTATGCCGGTGACGTACAGGGACGCATCGCCGTCCTGCGGGACGTGGGACTTCGTATGCGTTTGTTCTGATCGTATTCGCACGTCCACTGACGTAGAATATAGACCCGCTTGCCTACTTGACCGCGAAAACAAACGGCCTGGACTCCGAGGCAGCCGAAATCCTCGAAGCTGCTGGTTTAAGCGAGGCTGATATCGACGACGTTCCTTTGTTCGGTCAATCGACGCTTCAACTACCACCTGTTGTGACCTCCACTACAAACTTCAACTGGCCGTCGATTTCGATCGGTGAGAGCTTTTGGGATCGTGCACTCGCGAACGGCAACCTTGATGGCGATGGTGAAATTCCTCGCCTCAATGGCATTGATTCGTCTGCTGCCGCTGCCTCGTCCGCACTCGATGACTGGGCAAAGGAGGAAGAGGTTCCTGAAGTCGATGCTGAGGAGGCTGGGTGGGACCTTGATGCTGACGATGCCGATGGTGAAAGTCGCACAGAAGAGGAGTTTGAGGATGCGGTCGGTGAGGGTGAGGACGAAGGGGCTGGTGCGACTCCTGGTGTAAGCGAAAACGAACTTTGGGTACGCAACTCGCCATTCGCTGGGGATCATGTTGCGGCTGGGTCTTTCGATACTGCTATGCAGGTGAGCAGCTTTAAACTAGGGGTGGGGCTATACTCATTGCCGCTCAGTTGCTGAGCCGGCAATTTGGGGTGGTCAACTTTGCACCTCTGAAGCAACTATTCCTCTCTGCCTATCGATCGTCACACGCATACGTCTCTGTTTTGGCATCGCTACCTCCTTTGCAAGTCCATGTGAGACGCAATCCATCGGAGACGTCCCCTGGGCGAGTGTTGCCTGTTACTGTGCGATCACTGCCGTCAGTGCGGACGGATCTCTCGGAAGGCTTCCGTTGCGTCTCAGGCAACAAGCTCGCCGAGGCTCAAGCTATATTTCAAACCGTGTTGCAATCGTTGCTCTTGGTGGTTGTGTCTTCGGATGAGGAAGCCAAGGAGGTTCGTCGATCGGTTGACCATCTTTTCGATGACACTGACGGGATGGAAACCGCAGTGGCGTAACACCGTTGTTTCTGCACGTGAATATCTGCTCGGTATCTCGATCGAACTGGAGCGGCGACGCATTCTTCAAGACGAGCCAGACAATATCCGTCGACAGTTGGAGCTTGCGGCGTATTTTACGCACTGCCAGCTCCAACCGCCCCATATGCAAATAGCCCTGCGCAGTGCTATTGGAGCGTTTGCAAAGGCAAACAACCACGCCACTGCTGCCAAGTTTGCGAGACGTCTGTTGGATCTGAACCCCGACCCCAAAATTGTTGCGCAGGTATGTTCTGTGGAGAGTTGCTCCAAGAGACGTCATGCTCACGTGTCGGGGTTTGCAGGCGCGCCAACGGATCGCGGCAGGTGATCGAAACCCGCGGAATGCGGTGGAGATCTCGTATGACGAGTTCACGGAATTTGACCTTTGTGCAGCCACGTATACGCCGATTTACAAGGGGTCGGTGTCGGTGCACTGCCCTTATACGGACGCGTCGTTCTTGCCTGAATTCAAGGGAAAACTAGAGCCGCTCACGGAGCTGACAGAGATTGGGATGACGACGAGTGGACTGCCTGCTCCGCGGTGAGGTGGTATTAGAACAATTACGGTAGAGTCGGGTTTCGTGTAAATGATGATAATTTCAGCTAGTCATGTGATTCGCAAACTCGACTCGGACATGACGATCAATCTGCTCTTGCTTTTGTGCTTCTTCCATCATGGACGACGAAGCGAGCAACATCGAGTTCGCGGACTTGCTACGGAGCCCAGGCCCACCCTCACAGCAGACTTGTCCGCCGGCTATCCAAGACTCTGAGCGGACGTTGGATGAAATCCTCGCGCAGTCTTCGACGGATCTCATTCGCGCGTTTGCATCCTCGATCAAACAAGGCGCGGTGAGAGAGGCGAGCAAGACCGAAGAATTCCAGCAAGGTAAAATGCGCATATATGCTGATTTTTGTTGACGACGAGCGTCAGAGTTCAAAAGGCGGTTGTACCGGGCCATGATCCGCATGTTCGTGTGGTCGAACGCGCGGATCTCGCACGAAACGAGATCTGGCGAAGGGAGGCTCTCGGAGGGGGTACAGAATCTGTTGTTGCTGGAACAGGACCAAGGCAGGTCATCTCCTCCTCCTCCCCGCACTACTACGATCACGGGTAGGCTGGGTACGTTTGGTACGAACGTTTGTGCTGACATGTCCGAGAAAAGATCGACTTCGTGCGCGACTTTCTGAGCTGATGACTGCTGTCAGCAGGGCGGTGGAGATGTTTGGACAGTTTTGATAAGATAATATGTAAAAGGAAATGTCGAAAAAAAAGTTATTTTGGACGTTCGTTACTAACTAGCTATGAAGTTGGATCTCTAGTCGAACCCAACAACAATTTTCTTTCTTCGAGAGTTATCATGTCCCTTGCAAAGGGCCCCCACTGCTCTTTCGTCCTCCTCGCAGAGTTCGACATTGATAGTGGGGCTCAGCTCACCTACCAATTTCCCCAACCGCTCGGGGCAGACGAGGGGTGAGCCAGGTATTCTCCCCGTACAACCCAACTCACTGAATCGCATACAGACTGCTAGCAAACCTGATGCTTCCAGATGGCGCAGAGCGACATCTCGAAGACTGGACCATCTTCTTTCTCAACCAGACGCCCTTCAACACCATCTACCCCGTCCTCGCTCTCGAAACACCCGAATCCTCGGATGACCCCTCAAACGACCCAGACGGCCGCCCTGAGCTTATATACGTACTCAATCTCGTCCGCACAAAACACGACAAGACAGCTCGGAGGTGCGTCGCGGTCCGAACTGACTTCCTCTGTGGCCTCTAACTCGGCTCGTCCAGAGGTGCAGTCGTCAAAGCGATGGCCATATGCACGCGGCATCCGTTCATCCAGATCTTCAAGGCGAGTGTCCTTACAGCCCTCCTCCGTTCTCTCGTCCGCTTACACCACGAATAGCCCGTCCTCCTCCTCGCCTTGGATGACTACTTTGCCAATCCCTCCCAGGACTGTCTTGCCCGCCTCTTCGACGCCATCAACTCCATGGACATCACCGGCGCTCCCAACCTAACCCGGTACGAAAAGTCCATCATGCGCTCTTCCGAACGCAAGGACATCTTTGGCGAAAAGTTTGCCTACTCAAAGATCCCCGACAACGCATCCAACCTGAGCGCCTCCCATGGGAAATCGCAGCACAAGACGACCTCGTCGACTGGTTCCCATTCGAGCGATGACAGCATGCTCGTTCGGCGTCTCGTGCAGGGCGAAGGGGCGGCGACGCGCGAACGCTCGACGACCGAGAGCAGCGTAGCTAGCTCTCACCCGCCCCAACCCAACCCGTCCTCACCGTCCGATTCGTCTTTCTCCCTGGGCGGGAGCGCGGTCTGGGTCGGCGACGAGAGCGCGATAGTAGACAACCAGGTCGGCGTTGCGATCGGAGGTGGACCGGGCAGCATTGCTTCGAACTCTCAGGTCGGTCGGGGTCGCAAGTCGACCGACGCTTCCTCCTCTTCCTCTTCCCATGGTTTCCCTCGAGAACATAATGCGTACAGCGGCGCGATACCCACCACATCGGATCCCCATTTGCGTTCTGGATTATCGAAAGATACCCATTTCTTCCAAACAACTATAGCTTACAAGGGGCACCAGCTGCCTATCAAGCTTCCTATTGCCAATTTTCCAGAGGAAGTTGGTGATGTCAGTCCGCGACTTTTCGCGTGACCCCGTGTGCTGACGCTCGTTCCGCGTTTTTTACAGTATTCCTTAATTCAACTAATACAGACATTTTCAGCACCGCTCGTGACCGTATCTGGACCACACCATCCGCACTTGCACACCAACGGAAATCTCACTCATCCCATAATTATTCTCTTTAATGCACTCGTCACCGGAAAGCGTATTCTCTTTTTAGGTCATAGCATACCCGCAGGTCAAGTAGCCAACTATGTCTTGTCAGCATGTGCGTTGGGTTCGGGGTGCGGAGCCATCTTGAGAGGTTTCATCGAACGTGCGTTCCCATACGCTGGCTTGGCCGGCGGTGAGGACTGGGTTACAACGTAAGTTGAGACGTAGTTTTGCGTATGCATGCACGCTGACGGCACGTGTGACTGTAGACCAGCATACATTGCAGGCGTGACAAACCCGATCTTTGAAACGTCGGGATCCTGGGACTTGCTGATGGACGTTGGGAATGGCCGCGTAGTGGTCTCCAAAGACATTCATACTTCCTTTCCTGTAGCCGCCACCCCTCCGGCCATCATTCCCCTAGTTGCTCGCACGGGCGTGATTCGTGCCGAAAACTCGGTGGCGAGCGAAGAAGAAATCGCACGGATAGCAACGCGAGACGGAGCTCAATCCACGCAGAAGTCCGATTTTTCAGCGCGGCCTGATAATCTGGACAATTTGTTCATAGAGGACGTGAGTACTTGCCTCATCATCCTGACAAAAGGATTCGGGTTGATTGGCTGTGGTTTTTTAGCTGATTGCTGCCATCACGTCGCACTTTGGTGAGACGTCGGTGAGGTTACGGTTCGCCGAATATGTGGCTCGGTTCGTGCGAATGTCGTCGAGGTACGAGGAAATAGCGACAGGCTCGACGGCACTGGGGTTCCCGACCACAACTTTCACCGAAGGGTTACTGGGGAGCGGAGCCGTATTTCCCGATGAAATTGCGGCGTCTAGGGAATTAGCCGCTAACGCAAGCCGTATCGAGGGTTGGCGAAGGACCAAGGTGTATCAATACTGCACGATCGTACGTCACAATGCGGTGGTGGCTCACTTCCGGTGATATCTCACGGCGCCACAGGACTTTCAAAAGCATCGTACCGCGGACGCAATGCAAGGGTTCGATCTCGTGCATCAGATTTCCCGCCTTCGGCTTGTGAAGAACGTGCTTGATGCCGAGGTTGAGCTAATCATGCGCACGATCGCGGAGAACGTGCGATCGTACGAGCAGGTGATCGAGGTGTGTCGCATTTTCGTGCACTCAAGGTTTCGCGAAGAGGTTCATATGTCGCGATCTATAGCTATTAGCACATACTCCACCTCACATCGGAGGACTGCAGCCTCTAAGCTTTTGCTTGTTCCATCAGCAAGAGTCTGTGCGAGAAGCGACGGTGGACATCTTCAACGAGTTGAGAGCGCACCCCGTAAGTTAACCCATTCACTACCCGATGGTGCGCATGGCAACTTACCTTGTTCGTTCGTTCGCGTCGCAGGTCGGCGTGATATTCCTGCAAGCTCTGAATCACTTTCAGCGGTATGCGTATGTAAGACAAGCCCACGCTCGAGAGTCGAGGGCAAAAGAGAGCGCGACGACGACCATTAATAATAATCACCTCGTACCTCCGCTACCTCCACTCGTTGCGCGCTCGCCTTCCAACCGGAGCGAAGTCAGCCTAGGCGGATTTTGATTTCGTTTTGTGGATCCATACCCTACTTTCCTTTTATGTTCTGTCTCTTTTTGGATTGTGAAACCATAGCTTACTTTCGACCTTCTTGCATACATTATCTTTTGTTTGTATGACTTACTATCACACCTTATTGGGTCAATTCAATAACATTTATCATGATCAAACCACCATGTGGTCCAGTGGTCCAGTGGGCTATCATGATAACTCCTGTGCATGTATTATGACTTAACATGATGCTTTTTTTCTTCCCTCTGCACTTCCCTGACCCTGGTACTGCTGCACCTTGGTAGCCACAAGGCCTAACTTATTCCTCTTGCTTATGCTTCTGACAGCTTCCCCACATGAACCTCTCTGTCTCTATTGTTATCCTCTTACCTCTGTTTCTCTTTATCTCCTCAGTTCCCTGATACCTCTAGTTTCCTGACCTCAGTCCCTCTTTGTCATCACCTCCTTGGTTCCCCAGTATTCCCAGTTTCCTGAACTTCATTTCCTTATCTTAGCCTTACCAATCATACATGTCATCTGCAGCTTTGTGACTCATCCTTCTTACTGCAGATTACTCACTCTTCCTCCTCCCCAAGTTCCTGGATATTCCTCTTCTTTGCCTAATGTATTGTTATCAACCACTTATAGACTTCCTTCACATTAGACCATTTCTACAGTTCCCCTTTCATCTTGGTCTATGCACTGATACCTGCATTATATATACCACAACCCTCTGATTACATAACACCAAGCTTAGTTTACCAGATACTACCATGTAGTACCTGTACAGTCCCTTGCAATATACCCATCATGGTCATCCATTAGTTCCCAGCCCCCTTAAACATCCTGCCTTCAACTCTTGAACCTTAGCCCTTATGAGTCTCCACCCAAACTCTTGATTGGGAGTCCCTTCTGGCCCTCATCAATCTCTAGTACTACTCCTTCTGGTCTATGGTTGACTCTATCCAGGGCCAGTTGTAACACATAGAATAAATGATCTGAATGTTAGGGCTACATAACTACTTGGTTTCTTTATCTACAACTAATCCACCTGCTTATTGTGCTTTGTCAGATGCCTGATATGCTATTTCTTGAGGCTATACTCCAAGGTGAGACAAAGTAGTGCCATGCTTGGATTTCAGATGGCCTTGCAGTCTATACAAAATAGTAAAAACAAAGAAAAAGCACCAGCTGTAACAATGTAGAGCTTGAGACAGCTCTAGTTGGTATTGTACATTTTCTAGCATTTTCCCTCACTTCCCACTTGCATCCCATCCATGTTCCAAGCTGGGTTCTCAAGCTCCAACTTGAACCTCTATTTGTTATTCTGGTTATCATTCTGTGTCTCTGGTAGTCTATTCTATGTTGCTAGTTTATCTTCCTATGCTTCTGACACACTCAGGATGCTTTGTTTTTGTTTTATTTTGTTTATCTTGTATTTTAGGTGTTTTTTTAGTTTGTTTATGCTTTGTTTGGAGTTCTGTAGCAGGCATGCCTGATAACTATAAAAGCTTCTATATTTCATTCTCTCAAATTTTGACCACATATAACTTGCCTGCTTGTCCCTCTTGCTATCCTCTGCACATGTCATTCCATCACACACACACACACACACACACACACACACACACACACACACATTCTGCTTGACTGGTCCACTTTCTCATACTGGAGATCTTTTACTAGTTAGTACATTTGTATAGTCACCACCTGACCTACAGGATTCCTGGGATAAGCACTATTGGTCCCCTTCATAGTAGTTCATACCCCCTACTTAGCACAACTCTGAGTTCTAGAATGAGATACACACCATGGCAGTATCCTTTACATACTGCATAACAACACACCAAGAATCATCCACATAACTGCTATCACAGATTTGGGAGAATTTGGATTGCCTAGACTTTTTGATATAGAGGACAACAGCAGCAATAACCTCATGCATAGTGACCCAATTCAATGCATATGGTACATAGAGCTGGTCAGCATAAACAGGACCACATTACTACTGTGGTTAGAGACCACAATGTTATGCTGAGGTGTTGAGTATCTGCTATTAAAGTTGAGGATTCCACCAAGAGTCATGTTGAGACTGCAATAAGAGAATGGTAAATCTCCTATTTCTTGAGTAGAGACACCAACTGGGGCTAAGGAAAGGACTAGAATTGACACTTATATTTCATAGAACTAGCTGACTCGGAGGCATTATCATCATGCTGTTGGGTATTTATATCTGAGCATAGAGTGCATAGACTAAGCTATGTTGTAGGCTTCAAGTTGTAGCAGTGAAAGAGAGGAAGATATATGGAGTAAAAGATAGTAATTAGGGGAATTGGTGGTGATTCATAGCATGAATGAGACAATCAGGAATCATAATATTCCAGGACAAACAAGTTATCATGAAGAATAAAACAAGAAAAATAGATAGAGTATAATTGAGGGAAAGATGCAGCAGTGACCCTTCTGGAGTAACCATACTTTATTGTTTTTTCACATTATATGTATTGATAATCGGAAAAATTTATGTGAAAACGAAAACGAAGCTATGCGGGAATGATTACGTAATTAGTTTACTTACACCATTTTGCAATACTAATGAGACTCGTCGTCAGTTGAGGAAACATTAGTAATACATGTACATAATTGGACTTAGAATTTTTTGGTGTGATTCACTGCCCTTACACCGTCTGCAACGTTATCAATGGTCAACAAAAGGCTATCCCGAGACATCAAGATTGCCGCCATACGACTTCATGAGCAAGGGATACTCACTGTCCCACAAATCCTGCAGTGCATCGGTTTCTCAAGAGCTACATTCTTTCGTGTTCTCAAGCTCTATCAAGACACTGGCGACGTTGAAGCACAATCATCCACGGAACTCATGGACCGTCAGAGAGCTCTGAACTGCCCTGACATCCACTATCTGCTCGAGATCATTCGCCATCGCCCTGATCGATTTCTGTCAAGACGGCCGTTGTAGTGCTCGTCCTGGGCACCACTACTCCTGTAATGGAGATAAGAAGCGATAGGAATAGAGCATACACACCTTGTTTCTGATTCCTGCGGGCTTTCTTGGGGTTTGGCTGTGGGTCCTGGGCTGCTGGTTGAGCCCTGTCGGTCGTCACAGTCATATCTTCAGCTTCGGGGATGTAACCGGCAAGCTCGCGATCGATCTTGTCATACAGAAGAATATCATTGGTGTCTGCTACAGTGTCGGAAAGGCCTTCTATGTCAGTTAACTCATTATCAGAGCTGTTTTCAATGATATCGACACTTTTGTACTTTCGTTTCGGCGGCATGAGGGGTCAAATCATCGAATTTTTTCTAAGTCCGTTATCCCGCGACTATGACTAATATTTTCCAATTTTGCTCGAGTCTCACTAGTTTTGCAAAGTGCTGTAAATCTCTCGAACTAAGTATCTAGTGTATCATAACGACGCATACAGCATAATCGGGACTGGCGCTACTGCTATGATTGAGGCCATTGAAGCCCCGGGACGATCAAGCAAATTCCAAAAGAAATTATTCACGAGACGCGGGACGTGAACAAAAAGCACCTCTGCCCACCCGGTTCAGTGCCAATGGCATTTTGTAAAACTAAGTGAGAACAGGTGCATTTCTAAACCATCTGCTCACTCTCGCGAACATCGGAACTGTACATATTGGGTGCAAACAGCGCGACGAATGACCTGAAGAAAGACGGGACGCTTGCATCCTCTGGATGTGTTGCACAAAGCAAGCATATCAATACGGTAGTTACGCTGCACGTCGCGATCAGCGCAACGACTCTGTTCACGCTGTGAAAGACAACGAAGAGGAACTGAGCAGTGAGGAGGCCAATGCCCCACAGGTAAGTTGCCCTGGGCAGACTGAAAGCGGTCGCCAAGGAGAGGAACCCAATGCTATCCGATTTAGCAAAGTGCAGGTACCGAGCCTGGAAAACAGAAACAGGAAAAAGGGGATGGTGAGAAAGCCAAGTCAGCTTGAGAAAGCAAAGACAGGGGACCGACGTACGCCAACCGCAGCGCTTGACTCCGCCAGCGGCTGGTGCCTCAGATGGAGGAAGGAGGCTGAGGCAATGCTCGTCGCACAGGAAAGCACAGATGGGATTGACGTGGATACCGTGCCGCCGCGGACGTTTGCGAGAAGGATACTGGCTCTAGAGACATTACTTTTCTGAGACCCAACCGTGGAAGAAGTATCTGTTCAGCTCACATGAGAACGGGAAGGCTCTGCAACGGAAGGTCAAACGTGTCGACCTCGGTAAGATGAATGGGCGTACGTATGATAAAACATTTGTCCATTCAGCTAGAGATTTGGACACGAACTGTGTCCACTGATCTGCATACACCTGCTCATTGACGTACAAATCGTCTAGGAGAGTATTGTAATGTTGAGGAATACCCCACATTAACAAATTTGCCAAGGTCAGCAACCACTTGTGTTGAATGCTGCCAGGATTAAACATTTCTTGGCATCTATCCAGCTGCGCGGGATGCTGGCCATAGAGCGTAATGAACCGTTGATTCGCTGCAAATACATGTTAAGCTCCAAGCATTTTTGCGCATCCGTTAAACATACCTATAGCACCTGCGAGGCGCGCTAGTCCAATATGGTCAAAAACGGAAATTCGAGCTTGCTCGATCATCTCTTACCAGCGTAACAGAGAGTGTATCCATCCACGCGCTGTCCTGTAATGACAGCGATATTACAAGTGCAAAGTATCACGTAGGATAGACCCACCTTTCTTCCTTGACAATAGTTTCAGGAAATGCCCGCACGCGTCTGCTGTGTAGGGGAACGTGGAAGTCCGTGACGTCAATCTGTCTATTCTCCGCGCGTGAGCGGGATGTCGTCAATGCAGTGTGCAACATAGGTCTCACCTGCTTGACCATGGGATATGATATTGTATAGATCAACGACAATGCGCGAAAAGTCTTGTTCGTGGGATTCATGATGCATGGGGAAATACTCGACATGAATCCAATACAATCGTTCGAGCGACGCCTCTAGACGATTGTGAGAGGTAGGGAAGGTGGATAGAGGGAGTAAACTCACCAAGGTGTGATGCAGACATGGCAGCTGGAATATCGAGGCATTCGGTGGCTAGATCATCGAGCCAGAACAAACATTTTCCGATATGATCGACAAAGTAGTAATTGCAAGAGACTTGGTCGTCTCCCAATTCCAAAAACAATTCGCATCGAGACGGGACATTAATGTCGTGCAATTGCAATTCCTTGCATGCTACTCGGAGACAATCGAGAATTCGACCTTGGGTGGGTGGATCGCGCACGTTCGCTTCAGTAACGACTGTGAAATCGAATTTGCTGGAGAGCACATAGTACGACTGTCCCTCGGGGTGTATGTAATGCTGCCAGTCTGCGGACAAAGATGTGCTTAAATGAGGGGATGTAAAATGTGACTGTGGTGTCATGTCCGGCGATGAGCGGACCGACCTGCCAGCACGCAAAGGAGGTCCTCGGCGGATGGTTTGAGGATAGAGCTGGACACTGAAAGCAAGATGTTGGCTTATGCATAACCCAGACTGGACCTACTCACCAACCGGAGCGGAGACCACCATACCGGGCGGTGTTGGACGAAGTCACGGGATTGAGAGTAGGATGAAGGTCACTGGGCATATCTGGGCAGTTCTATACTCAGGTTGATGTTGTCCAACTATCCAACTGGGCCTTGGTTTAAGTACTGGTAACGGGTTAATTTGTGAACTCGGTGAGCGCGCTGACGTGGGATCTTTAGATTCCAGATTGATCTCACCATACTACACCGCTACAGCAAGTTTTGCGTTCCAAGTCACTGCCTCCTGGCCAGCTCCATTCCCACGCCGCCACGCGTTTACCAATAAGAGTTGCCAGAAAGCTGGTCAACAGGATCGTTTTTTAACCCACTTCGAAATTGCGTTGTCGCACAACTTCTAGCACTGGCTGCTCGCTGCCCCGGACAAGTTACAACGCGGAGCACCGCTCAACCTATATACACTCCGCTACCCTTCCCAAGGTCTATACCTCCATACACTTGCCGGTTGGACACCAGCCTCCCTCCTTGTATGCATCGCGGAAGCTCGGTGCCAAGAACCATGATTCTTGACGCCCACCACATCGCAAGTTGGCAGCCATCCAGCCACATGATGGGCTCTGGTGTTCTGCCTACCATCTTTCCGGCAACTCAATGCCTGCAAGCAATCAATATTGTTACCTAACCATGGCTTCTCGAAGCGCGCCAAGATATTGTTCTGGCGCAATCATATAATCTGGTCTTTGAAATTTGACCCTTGACTTCCTTATCGTTGAGGTAAAACCTCAGCTGTACGAAAGAGTGGCCTTTTTTCTAGTGATCATGCTTCATTTGATCATGTTTGCGATTGTGTGACTCCAATTCTCGCTCGCTCTGTCGCAGGATCGTCCGCCGACTCGGAAAGCTACTATTCCATCTCTAACGTATTTCTTGCGTGTTAAGATTTAAAACCAGGATTCGGGTTCATAATGATTCATCATCACCTATCATCGTTATCTTCAGCGTCTTTAGGTGAACACATGTTCGCTCTATTTCCACTTTTCAGACTTTGCCACTCCAGGTCACCTAGCGCGAGTCCTAGGCTAATAAGAGGTTTCCTAGGAATTCCCCACGAGCTCCTCATTATCCTCTCGATCTCACCGTTGATTACTTCCTCCAATTGCCTCCTGAAATGACCACTCAGGAAAACCAACCTTCCGATTCGCACGAACATTCCGAGTCAGTTCATGATCTCAGTCCTGTTCAAACCAAGCTGGCCAGTGAACGACTAACCACACCATTTAGCGATGATTCTCGTTCGGATGATGATTACTGTCCCTCGTCACCCGTAACCCAGCAAAAGTGTGTTGTTCGTCAATTACTTTGCAGCTGACAGATAAAGCCGGCCATTTGATCAGGACCAGGTTCACTCCGCGCGGAGAGCCCGAAAAACGTTCAGCAACAGTCCGTTCCGGTAACAGGTATTTAAGTCATGTTACTCTTCTCAGATCAGGCATCCATTCATGGACTTGGTCGTACTAGCGCTAACATTGCTAGTAAAGTTCCAAGCCAACAGCTATCCAACCAAGGTGGCCGGACGGACAACAGAGGAACCCAACAGTGAGTCGCATTCCATGATAAAACGTAGCTAATAGTTCCACCTTCTTTCAAGTGTTTCGAACCCGGCCAACTACCAAGGAAGGGAAGTTGGGAGGGCTCGTTAGTTGGGGATTTGTGAACATGGATGGGAGCCTTCAAAGCTACAACTTGAAGCTCGTTTGCTTCGTTGCAGCGTTACTACCTATGTTGTTACTGTACATTTGGCGTTCACTCAAGAACGCCTCCACAATACCAGGTGGCTCGTATTGGCAGTCGACCCCTTGCAAGAATAAACAACACATGGCATCATTATGTTGCACAGCCGCCTTGTTAATTACGGCAATTGGCCGCGACGCAGTGCTAGAAAGTTCAGTGTGGTATGTAATAAATACAGCTCATTCTCTAGTTCTTTCTCTCGAGCACCTTTAAGGCTTCTCGCAGTCTTCACGAGATCCCTAGTATCACCATCGTTGAATTCCAGTGAGCTCCTAGTACCCATCCTTGACTGGCTGTTTAGCGGCCATCTGATTGCGAATGTCGCACAGGACGATTTCCTGCTGTCGTTCTTCTATCATAATGCTTGACCGTCTTCTCGAGTTGCTTCACATCAAGACAAGGTAGAGAAACCGCGATTCCGCTTTCAAACACAAATCGTATTGAGAGTATCGAAGACCCAGGTCCGAGTCACCCGGGCCCAGATTCGTGAGTGGCCCGGCGTATCCCGCGGGCGGCCAGATCAGATTTCGGCAGTGCATCGTCCTGACTGGCCACCACGACCTCAGCGCAGCCTATCGTCTTTCGTGAGAGACATGCTGTCAAGTCGTCCTACCTCGAATCAACCTCAGCCTCCAACACCAGCGAATCATGATCATCACGTCCCACCACCTGTTAGTACGGGGCACTCGGGGCGGGCGAGTTATAGGTATGTAGCGTTCTTCTGAGGTTGGGTTTCACCCAAAGACAATCTCGCAGACCTGCCAACAGCCATCGTTGAACGTTGAACCACGGGAGTGTGAATTGTCAGGACTGTCTCCCGAGTAGTAAAATTACATAGAACTGCTAAACGAAAATATACCATGACCCTTTGCTCTCCGATTTCCCGAAGTTTAACCGGCTATATCAATTGGATTCATGGTATCCCTCACTGCTCATGCTCATGTTTAGCTGCTCCTGTATCGTCGCTGTCTTGTAGAACCACCCAATGTTGAATTACTACTCCTCGATGATGTTGAAAATATGATCGATTTCCTCGCGTTATTCGCAATGTTGATCCTCTCAGCAGGTTTCCCAATGGTGGCCAGGAAGTCGCACTAATTTTTCCCACTCGTGTTAGACCGAGGGTGCCGGTGAGCGCATGCCAGTGACGCATCGAGCTCGTGCCTGCACAGCTTTCCGAGTCGCCGGTTTCTTCTATGTACTACAGCATGGAGGCTGAACAATGGCATCGCCCCCAGAATAGCACAGCTAGAGCCTAGACAACAGTTAAATCCTCACCCTGCGGTCATCTTATACCATCTAGTACTCGAAGTAACAACGCACCATCTTCTTGACAAACCTGTGGAATTCAAACCTTTCGCGAGCATCCATCTGAAGGCTATCTCATCGATCTGAACCAAGCAATACTACAACCACACATCTCTAACCGATTTTCCGGACGACCATGTTTGACTACCTCATCAAATTGTTCAACTCAAGGTAGGTAGTCGGTTGAGGCCAGTTTCAGACGGATTTGCATTGATCCCCAACGAACCAGGCGCATACCTCGCGGGCAAATGGACGCAGATTGGGCAGTTTATGATGAACCGAGGCGGTCGAGTCAGTCTAAGCGCCGTGGCGGCGGTTCGTTTTTCAAGAACCTGTTTTGTTTCGGTGCAAATCAATTCGAACATTCGGACCCTTACTCGAGTTATCGTCGTCCGAACCCCCACGGTTCACCCCAGCCTGTCGCAGGGTACTCGCGGCAAAACAGTTACTACGGGTAAGTGGACCTTCCGACTCCCGCAATGCGTTCGCCCTGACATAATCTTGCAGCCGTCCCAATGGTCGACGTTGATCCGGATCTACCTTCCGGGTACAATATCACGGATTTGATCCGATTTTTGGTGATTTCCGCTACGGCAGTCACAGTGGGGTTTCGTGGGACAGAGCTCTCATTTTTCGTCGATTAGGTTCTTGCAGAAGGAAAACGATTTGCGCTCCGCTCTAGAAGGCTTTGTTGTACTGTCGCGATAATGACTTTATATACCTTCGGACTTGTACTACCCACTTGCCAACTCTATACCTACGTATGCTCCCCTCACATGCCATATCCTTGTTCTACGGCATCATTTCTTGGAAGGACTGAAGGACTTCTTAGTTCATATGGAACATGTATATACCAGCTATGTCTATGTCAAACAAATCGACTTTTACTTTTAGTAGAGCCTTCTCGCGCGATTGACGATCTAATTTCTGGGTGACAGCCCATCTACTTATGTAAGTAAATCGGCCAAAGGCATTTTGCGACCAAGCCTCGTCGCGTCGATCACGCACATGGAGTAACTTCACCACGGAGATACCGGCCCTGCCAGGGTTTCATCACTTCGTCCTTCGAATTCCGTCGTATCTGTCATAGCCACGTTCCGAAGGCGACGAACTGACTCGTCGCCCTAAAGGGTCCAAGGCTTTGAACCAGCACGTACTATAGATCACGGTGCGTGAGAATATATTCGCACTCTGGGTCGGAGGAATTATTCTAGCGGAAACGCCTGGGTTGGTCTGCATTCAGTTCCACCAGGAAGGCGTGTCCCGGCTCCCGGCTCCCCGATCACGGTGAACCGAAGTTTATCTCCGAGTCATACCTATGCGGATTTGAAGGTACTGATTCGGAGTGACCTTCCCGCCAATGTGAAATTAGGAAATCAAAATCAATAGTGGTTGAACAATTTAGTTCATTGAGGAAGGACCCTGGTTCCATTTTTATTCGTGTTTGAGGAATCGAGAATGTCGCATCGGGAAGAAGGCATACGCAAGCGCCGTCAAATGGCAGCTGTGGCGGTAGGCAGCTTTGTGGTTGCTGAGCGCCCACCCAGTGGCCCGGGAGAGCGCTACGCCAGATCCTATAGAGCCGGTTAAATCTTGTGGGCTCGCATCCTACAAGCAGAAAAGTATATGAAAATGTATTACTGACCAAAGTAGTTAAAATATCATATGGTGCACAATATTACGAGGAACTTGTTGCCAATCGGCGTGTCCGTGTTGGTGGCCCCAGCCCCAGATCAACGGATACCTCCTTTTGTGATAGCGCGGTCACATCCCCACCAACATTGAATCGTTGGCGTGCTCCTGTGCCTGCGTACCGTGGGGTGGGTCCTTGTATGCCACCCGGGTGATGGTGACGTGTGACCGGCTGGTACATACTGCGCCTGTAGTATGCGCAGCAGGACTCATAAGTTTCTGGAAAGAAAGCTGCGGATGAACAATCATTCAACGTGTCATGTGTATGTCGAGGGAAAAGTTACTAACATTCCCTGGACTGCCACTGGCAGTGCATATTCATTGTTGGTAACTTGACATCCAAGCCTAATTTCGCTGGGGGTATGTCTTCAAGGTTTTCTACTTGGATCATTCGAAAGACGATTTATCCCCGTTTCTCTGGAAATTATAATAGTACAGTCACTCTAGTCTCATAAAAGTCATCGCCATGGAGAATTTAATTGGTCACCAAATCGGGTCCGTTTGCATTGCATTGTCCTTAGCGACAAACAGAACTCGGCTAGGTGCTCTTGCTAGCAGTTGCTGTAGACAAGGCTTTGAATTAGATCAGCCAAGCCAGTCCGGACATTGACGACTTATATTTATCGACCAATTTTCCAGATGTTCCAGATAATACCTGTCAATTGCTGTTGACAGTTGGGGGTCGTGATACTGGACATTTCTTGTGGGCTCATCAGAAATCCATGGCAAGAAATTTGCTACATTGAGCCCTGAGACTCGATTCGAGGGAATCGCGGTGAAACAGATCTCAATGGAGGCCCCTCATCCCCACTGAAACCTTGATTAGTTTACGTCTGACTGCCAGTGAGAGCTTCTCGTGTACAGGGGCCGCGCTTGATACCGTCGACCGCTGATCGCTCTCCGTTTCTCGAGCTCCTAACCGTTCGCGAAGAGGTCCTTCTGCGAGGTGCACGGATCGTTTACAGTATCTCCTGCCCCAAATTTCCATGTTCAGCAGTACTCGGAGAGTGTCTAGTGGATTCTCCCATCGGTGGTATTCGATCGATCCTCCAGAGGAATATTCTCGAATGTCGTAGACTTCAAAACCGCCACTGATACAGTCGAAAAAGACATATCAGTGCAGTGAAACCCCTTGCCCCTTGGGCAGGGTTAGCCCATAGCCTTTCCGCAAGAGACCAAACCAACCCGCCTAGTATTCTAGAAGACCAAACATGGTCGTCGTCGGTCGGAACATGCCTCGATAGAGTTCATATAAGGCAAAAGCACTGTTGCAAGTTTAAGTGGCAACATGAAGTAAACCCTCGACTTTTGCACGAGGTCACTGGGGGTGGTGACGCCCAACGCCGGGAGATGCTAATTGCCGGAAACCCCACTCAACTCCAGTCAATAACAAGGCATGCAATGTCCTGCTCTGTGGACCCGAGTGGACCAGCAGAAATTATGTGCCTGGGGATGCCTGTCGGACGGTTTGGTTGGGAGCCACTGCGCCACGTATGATGTCGAAAGCGGATGACGATTAGACCAGCTATATACTTAAAGAAGTCAGTATTGCAAAGGCAGTGCAATTCAGAAGCCTCATGGTATCTGCGCAGTTTTATGAACGGAACGTGTCATGACGCAAGCTCTTCCTCGGACGGTCAGCGACGCTACGTCAAGTTAGCTCGCATATGCATCGTCACGGTCTGCAGTGAACCAACCGAACATCTTCATCGCCTGCAGTTTCGATAGACGACTAGTTCAATATTACCAGAGTCGGTGAAATTACCCGTGGCGTCGGCCTCGAGGTGGCCCATAGTAACCCGCAGTGCAATCAGGAGGACCAGGGGTCGTTTCAGCGCCGTATATGCGCGATATGAAACGCTGCAATCGAGTTCCTGCACATATTTTGCCCACAAATTATTTGCAGACTACGCACAAAAGTGCCAGGCGCCCTACCATTGGTGGCTAGACGCCAACCATCCAGTATATCGGCGCCAATCAATCCAAGAGACTAGCTTTGTGCAGGTTAAGTACCACCGACGTCTTCGGAATCCAAGGAGAGTCTGGCGCTCATGCCAACAATACTGAGCGGCATGCTGAAGAGATGCACCTCTGCATCAGAAACGCATATTCAAGTGGATTCTAGTACATTCTGGCGTTTAACCTGCCAGCATTATTTGCGGCGAACTACTGGAGTCCACGATTCTGGTCCGTCCGAGCCTTTCTTCGCCTCCGCCCAAGGATCACGCTTATGAACAGGCGTCGGGACGGTGTCCGGCCGTGCACTGGTCGGTGGCTCGTTCCGCCTCTTTTCTATTTTCGAAGACGGTTCGGATATTTGTGAATGGGGTAAATTGGAAGATTGCGCCAGACGGGCCATCCGCTCGTGTTCCTTGTCGCGCGCCTCGATTAGAGCGGCGTTCATTTGAACACGATGTTGACGAGCTAAATCGGCCTGCAGTTCCTGTATGATTTGAAGCGAAAAACCAGTCACATTAAAACGAGAAAAGTTTTGGAACAATGGAAGCGCACATACCTCAATACTGGGTGGGCCTGGACGCGTGTGCGTAAGCCAAGCGTTCCATTGCACTGCACGGATCTCGAGTATGAGTACGAGAGGCTACCGAGATAGTGGAATGTGACACAATGAAACATCGGGGGACTCAGAAACGGAAAAAATGGAGTAAGCATACCTGGGAGTCGCTTACCGCTTGCGACATAAGTCCACATATCATCCCCCTGTTTGTATTGGACGGTTCGTTTTGAATGTCCTTTTTTGTGTGGAAAGGTCAATATCGGCTACGGGATAACCATCAGATCATACTTACCATCGTTTGCGTTCGGGTACTCATAATACCTGTTACCTACAAGATGCATCTGTTAGGGGCACAGTGTCCAGACTTCACGGCACGTCCGGCATATGTTTGTATGTACCTTCCAGGTCTCGCCCGACGAGATAGGTCTAGTGTGGGTCCAGGTCAGGGCAACGCCCCAAGCTTGGAAGTGCGCCCTCACCAAAGGCTGTAACTCACAGGCTTCATGAACCGCTGCAACATTCGTCTTAAAATTGAAGCCATGGGGAAGTCGGGAGTTTTGAAGTTTTGGATTCCAGTTCAAGGACTCGGAACGGGCCAGTCTCCGTCACGTGGCTGTGTAAACCAGGGAAAAGCTATGCAAAATTCCCGTCCCGCTTCCGGCTGTCAGCGGCTCGAGCCATACCCAAGTTGAAGCTGCCCGTCCATTCCAAGTTTCCAACTTCGATCTACGTGCACAATATCGGTCCCAATGTGGACCCGGGACCGATCAACCAACGACATTTCCACCTCGTGTAGCTCTCCAGTTTATGCACACTCACAACGGTATCAATCGGTCATTGGTAATTGCATAAAATCTAACCGATCTGAAAGCCGGTCCTGCAAAACCTTCAGCTTGAAGGGGCTAAGGCCGGGCAACGTGAGATTCGCCGAGGCGGCGAGCGCACACGACCGAGCAGATTGGCGGTATCAGGAATACAGGATTGCGGCAACTAACTACATACTGTCAGTTTACGTCTAGAAATCGCCCAGACTATCGTCGTCTAGATCCCCCTCTTGGATTTCCTTTGCAAGCTCCTTTTCACGCTCGCGGGCCCCCTCTGCTGCTGCAAGCTCCTTCCGATGCGCATTCAAGGGGTAGCGCATCGCCTACAAAGAATAACAAGTCAGGTTCATGAATTTCCGAGGCACCCGGTTGTTCCGAATTAATGAAGTCACTCACTTTGACACTCTGATTATGTAACTCCAAGCAATATCCGATGCGTCGGCCGAAAACTTCGCTCACTTCCGGCCCGTAGCCATTCTTCCGCCCTTCACACTCCATCCACCCTTTCTCATGGACGATTCGACCTTCGATGACGCCATCCCGGATAGCTTTTCCGACGATGTACTCTGCGTCCTCCTCGGAGTCTAGGTGGAGTTTCAAGCAAATGTCACGCAATGAAATGCGCGAATAGGATAACGAAAGTCGTCGAATACCGGTCTTGATTACATTCTGCCGAAGCCGAACGATCAACGTATACGTCTTGTCAGCCTCGAATTGCGATGTATGCTTTGTCAACGTTGCCTGGAACTCGGAGAGAGATCCAGTCCGGACAGCTATGCCCCGGTGGGAGTATACTCAGCCATGTCCGAATCAGAACTGAGAAAAATAGCGGGACAAACCTTTAACGATGTCAAAGTAAGCCTGGAGTGCCTTCTGAAGCACAGCATGCCTGAAAGTGCTGCGATCAGGGATATCCCCCATAAGTAACTCGACCACCACGAAAAGCTTGTGAACAGCTTGGTAAAACCCGGGTGCGGTTTTCGCGGGCGGAGCTCGCCTAATTGCTTGCTGGAGGTTTGTGTGGGCCGCGGAATAATTCAATTGTACAGCCTTAATGCGTCCCAAAAAATAGTGATATCGTGCAAACTGTGGGTTGCTAGCCGAAGCAGGGAAAGTGGTTTTCGAAACGAGCTTGTCCGCTTGATCGTAGAGGCTGTAGTAGAGATAGCTTCGGAGGAGTCGGTTGATCAGTGATGCTTGGGTATCATCATCGTGGCGTAATGCTGCAGTACGTTGTGCGGCAAGGAATAATCTGAAACATGAAACGATAATTCATCCATCAGAAACACAGGAAAAAGAGTGGCAGACAAGGAGACCCACGGTCGCGCATCGGCGAGTTCGCCGCCAAGTTCATATGATCTCTCGACGGCAAACCAAATTTTGGCCGCGATGGGGTCCATGCTTCGACGGTTGAGCTGGTGCATTTTATCAACTGTCTCCTTGGATAACTCGATCGATTTAGCGTAATTATCTTTGGATATATGGAGATGGTGGATGAAGAGAAGGCGGAAGTAGATTTCCACCTCGGGAACCGGATCAGACGTGGGCTTTGGAGGTTGTGTCGGAGAGGCGGGTATGTTGGTTTGCGCGGGATCAACATCCATGGATTGCTCCGCAGGCGGAGCGGTAGGCAACCAGGACAAGAGCGATGTTTTCACCGCAGACTCTGTACGCGCGTTCAAGCCGACGTGGTGCAAGTATGAACGAAGGCATGCACACCTGTAGGATAGTTCTCCTCGATGGCATCGCGGAGGATCTTGTTGTCTAGTCGTTTGCGTAAAGCAGTGAGCGAACGCAGTACGCGATGGGTGAACCGTGGCTCGAGGTCGGCCACTGCGCGCTCGATGAGTGCGATATTGGCCTTGATCTCAGCGGTGGGCGTTGGCGGAACAGGTTTCTCTACTTCCTTGGATGCATCTTTACTGTCGTCCTTCTTATCCTTGTTCTTGTCCTTTTCGTCTACCTTTTTGTCTTTGCTCGCCGTCTGAGGGTTGGACATCGCGAGAGTATGACGTGCACGAGCTGGTGACGCGTCTACCGTTAAGAAACACAGCCACACGATCAACGGGGTTATGTCAGCTGAAGATAATCGAGCCGACAGCACTAGTGAGCAGATTGGCGCTACATACTACGTACTACTACATCAGTTGCAAAGCATGAATCAGTTATGTCTTAAATATCCTGAGTAGTCGACCCTCTGTAACAATCCGCGTACGACAAAGGGGGCATTCTCTAGTACCCGCGAGGACGAGATCAGAGCACTCGCGACACATGGCGAGGTGGCTAGGAAGGCAAGTTAATAAAAATATACAACAAAAACAAGGCATTCGTGACGTACCCGCAGTCGACAACGGCAATACATGCCTCTTCGTCCTGACAAACGACACATAAGCCAGAGTGGTCCGTGCTCGTTGGCCTGGAACTTGAATGAAAATGCGGCCGTTCCCTCGGGCCTGAACTGGGCAGGGGTGGGGATGTAGACGGTTGGGGAGTTGTTGGCCGTGAAGGAAAAGTGTGAACCCCCGCTGACTCAAAATGGTGGTGGTCACTGCCATGTCCATGCTCGGGTGCCACTGACTCAGGATCCATCATTTCCTCAACATGTTCCTCCTCAAAGTCGCCGTCGTCGATGCCTTCATTATCCTTCCTCCTCTCCTCCTCCACAATGGCCCACACACGCTCAACTAGCTCTTCCTTCTCTACAATACCCGGAGGAATCCTCACACGAGCTTCCCAAAGGATTTGCTTCAACGTACCAATAGACAATGTGGAGATAGACGAGCGGGGGAACGTAACCAGTGTCGACATCGGCGGAGGTGGCAGATGGGACGAAGGATGTGAATGTGAGTCTTCACGAGTAGCACTCGTGGAGCGTGGGGCAGATTGTCGGCCGCTGGGCGATGTCGAGCGGGAATTGTGAGGCTGGCCGCTATCTTGACGCGCCGTTCCTGGATTCATCGGTGCAGATGTCGTTCTGGATCGAGGTGTATTCGAAGTATTGCGGGATGGGTAATTATTGTAGGGGGTCTCTTGACGGTTCGGATCGAGGTCCGGACGGGGGAAAGGCGTGTTTGATCGAGAGCTACGGTTCGCGTTGGTATTTGCGTCGGCATTTGGGGATCCACGGGAAGACGAGTTTCTATCATCCGAAGATGTGTTGGAAGCTCCGCGTGTAGAATACGAGGGGACGGAATGTTTCCTATAGTAGTCTTCGTTTACGGGTGCGAGAAACCCTCCAGGAGTCTGCGAGGACGTCTACAGCTTGAACACTTTACAAAACGGGAGATGCGATGACCTACACGAGCGGCTACGACGGCGTCCACGAAATCGTTCTTGTCTATCGCGTTCCTGACGGGGATGTTGTAGGCATTGAGGTAGCGCCTGAGCTTTGCGAGGGGGAGTGATCGTAACTGAGGTCGGTCGAGGACAGTGACTGGAC
Organism: Leccinellum rugosiceps; assembly: GCA_038089755.1. NCBI lineage: Eukaryota > Fungi > Basidiomycota > Agaricomycetes > Boletales > Boletaceae > Leccinellum > Leccinellum rugosiceps. Next base: position 34,621 of record JBBPLL010000098.1, on the reverse strand, counting down.
ATGGTGAAATCAGGGGATCAGTTGTATATAAATTGGGTGGTACGCGAGGAGCGGGCAAACGACACATACTGTTGAGCATGTCAATACAATAGGCACAAACGTGCGCTAGATCGTAGCCACGCGCAGGGCCGCTACGTGGTACAACTGCTTGATAGTCTGTACAGGAGGTGCAGTAACCATAACCTTTAAAACAATAGCGGATCGAGTGGGATCAGCGTGGATGCCTTGAATGATTGGAGGCGCAACTTACCGCAGTGCATGCACTTGCGCTGACGATTGATGATTAAGAGGAACTCTTTGCCACACTTTCTACACGCACTCTGACTGGGGCCAGGTTGGGGTGGTGGGCGCCCACTGAGTATGGGAACTCCAACGCGATGTCTGGACATGATAGTAGACAACAAAGCACTCTGCAGGAAGGCGCGCAGGGGCAATTTCGTTAGTCAGCCTGCGGGTTCTGGCATGTTCCCCGCTTGATCTAAATCCGTCATATAGACTTACGTAATGTATTGAACACGTGACGTGCAAGATACGAGCACGTGACTTTCGCGTCGCCAAGGTTGGGTGGCAAACTCAACAGCGTTCTCTCTCGTACAGTCATTTACTTACGCTTTCCAGGGGCTTCGCATGTCCTTACACAAGATCAAAATCGCCGCACGTCTTCGTCCCCGACTGCAAAACGAGCTGGATGATGAAGGAATACAAATAACACACACACCAGGCGGTCCATCGTGTATCAGCGTTTCTAATCCCCGTGATATCTCGCAAGTATTCAATTTCCCGTGAGTCAGACTCCTCATGCTTTCGACCCTTTCGCTACTGACCTTGAACCCCCAGATTCACCTCGTGTTATGACCAGACTTCTACTCAGGAAGAAATATTCGAGCAGGACGTCCGTCCTCTCATCGACGTCGTGTATAGCGGTGTTGTAAGCTCCTCTTTCCCAACACAGCTTGGTCGTCGGTGTCATCTGCTGCCTTTCAGACTGTTACAATTTTTGCATATGGTGTCACCTCCTCTGGAAAGACACACACCATGCAGGGAACAAAAGCCGAGCCAGGCGTTATCCCTCGGGTCGTCGAAGTAAGTTCTGTGGGATACATGCATGCCCGTGTTTACACATCTGTGGGACAGGCAATGTTCCTCCAGAGAGCTGCCTTGCGACGCAGCAGTGTTGAGCTCGCCGTCTCGTACATGGAAATATACAAGGATGAGGTCTATGATCTTTTTGTAAATCGTGATACCGTGCGTCACCTTTCCGTTGGCTCTCCAGTCTTCTATGCAGCATCTGACTTGCATGATGTAGGCACCTAAACTCCCCGTCCGTGAAAACGATGCCGGGCAAGTGTTCGTTGCCAACTTGACTTCGCTTCCGTTATCATCAGTGGAGGAGTTCGATACCATCTATTCGTTCGTAGTTCGCCCTCTCTTTTCAATTGTTATTAATATTTTCGCGCATAGTCGTGCTTCTCGTCATCGTTCAGTCGGTGCTACAAATCTCAATCGAGCGTCTTCTCGTTCACATGCGGTGCTTACTATCGAAGTAACGATGACCGACTCGGCGGCACAGAAAAGTGCGTGTCTACCTGATCTGCTCTCCTGCACCTAACATGTTGAATAGCATTAACCGGCAAAATCAACCTTGTCGATCTTGCGGGTTCGGAGAACAATAAACTTACCGGAAATGATCCAATACGTATGGCAGAATCAGCCGCGATTAACAAGAGCTTGAGTGTTCTGGGACAGGTAGTGCACGCATTAAATCAGGGGGCTGTAAGGCTGTATTGTTCTCGTTCTCGTCTATATGCTGAAACATGGCTAGTCTCGCATCCCCTATCGTAACTCAAAGCTTACCCGCATTCTTCAAGATGCCCTTGGTGGTTCGTCCGTAGGGTTGCTTATTTGTAATCTCGCACCTGGTATCAAATTCCGCCAAGATACCCTCAACACCCTAAAGTGCACACCTTGTTTTGTGTACGGCCAAGCGCTGATTCGTCGCCTTTGTGTAGCTTTGCTGTTCGCACCAAGAACGTGGAAAACCGCCCAGTAGTGAACGAGCGCGGTGCGTTCGCCCTTGAAAACTTTGTGGGGTGCTGCTCACTCGTTCGTCTAGACAACCGACCGCAAGCGAAACCCCACTTTGCAGCCATCCAAGCACCACCACCGAAGCTTGCTCTCGCTACCCTTCAAGCTGATACTGTTCTTGCTTCCAAGGATGTTACTATGACTAATATGGTTGCTGCACCTGCACGTAATCGGGGTCCTCGTCCATCTCGTGTGCCGCGCGTCAGCAACATAGGTCCTGGATTGTTACCACCCTTGGCGAAGGCAAGATCGCGTCCTCCATCCTCGTTTTCCATTATAGAGAATCCCGAGAACACGGTTCAATTGACGGACAAGGACATTGATGAGCGGGTTCGTCGCTGGTCCTGCCTGCAATCTAATGCTGACAGTCAATTCCGTAGATTGCGAGGGCAGTAGAAGTTGAAGTGGCCCGTCGACTGAAGGAGCGCGAGGAACGTGAACGCGAGGAGCAAGCAAGAGTCGAACAAGAAAAGGAGAACATTGCGCTGAGGGAGAGACTGGATGAGGAACGTCGTCAGACGCAGGCGGACGCCAGGTTGCCTTCGGGAGTGCTGACGCCACTGCTGGCGCGCCATCGCGACTTGGATAACCAGCTGCGTGCAAGACTGGCGGAGCTGGAAGAGAAATAGTGAGTGACAGGAGAAATAGGGGCTCGACTGTTGTTAACCCCCCATCAGCGAGCGCGGGAACAAGGAATTACAGCTTGCGGACGTGTTGTCGCCGACATCTCGCAAGAAGACTGGGCGGTCGTACGTCGCCCTCGCGCGCGCCCACTCTGAGAAGTGCGTGCAACCTCGTCCACTTTTTTGCTCCTGAAGTAACTGGTGCATACACAGGGGCGATCTGCAAGTGGCGCTCGAACTGTACCGCAAGGCGGAGACGTACGTCCCTGACAACATCAAGCTTCGAGAGAGGTGGATACATTTTTACTGTCTATGTTTTCCCTATCGATGAGTGGGAGCTGACGGGGACAACTTGCAGAGTCCTGGAGATCGAATGGGCGGTCAAGAATGGCCAGGAGTTTGTGCCCTCGCCCAAGAAGCCCCGTAAGCCGAGAGGCAAGAAGCGCAAGGTGGCGACGATTAATTTGAACCTTGGGCGAGGGAGGGAGGAGGGTGGGGCGGAGATTGGGGGATCTGCGTCGATGATGATGGATGATGATGCTGGTCAGCAAACGACGTTGTTGGACGAGGGAGACGAGATGGAAGGTGGTCGGGACGATACGACGGATACGTCATTGCTGGGAAGGATCAAGGAGGAGGAAGAGTATGAAGGCACCAGTGGGACGCCGGAGTCGCCTGCCAAGAGAGTCAAGGCGGAGGTGGTGGCGTAGTCGGTCTTAAGTGCGTGTTTGCGTCGCGATCCAGGTTTTTAATTACGCTCGATATGTGTGTCAATTTTTTTTATCTTTTCAATCTGGATTCATCCCCAACATTCGCCTGTTTATTTCACCAAGATTGTGCGGCTTGATGCCATATCATTACCCAAGCTAGGTCTTGAAGAGGTAGCACGAATACGGTATAAATATATAACCTTTGACCTGTAATACGACGGCAATGCTAACGACAAGACGTCGTCATGCGGTCACGAAGGGACAGGGGAGTGGTCTACTGGGGCCTTGACCCTTATCCGAGAGGAGACGCCATCCCATCCGTCCGTGCATGACCGTGTGTACACCGTGTCCGAGGGCCCATCGACTGCACTAGCACGCGATCTCGAAGGACCAGGTTCACGTTCGGTGGTCTCAGCTGTTGCTCCCATTCCCACAATCACCGCCACCTTCTCCCCCTCTGGCTCGTCGTAGTCATCCTCCGAGGTGCCGCGCCCCACGCTGACACAGTCCGTGCAAGTCCGGGATTCCGTGACTCGGAGGACGGCAAAGACGATGGCGTGCCCGGGCAGACTGTGGGTTCTGATCGCGATCGTTTGCGTTTACGTGGTGCCCAGGCTAGTAGTACCACCTCCAGATCTCAAATGTGGCATCCTAGTCGGACGGCAGGGTCTCCCCAATTGAATGAGCACGGATCAGATTCAATCTTCCTTTCTCTTACAAGAACAGGAAACCGAAGGAGTGCACCGAGATTGTAGGATGAGGAAATTACCGAGATGCGACAGAACGCGTCGATCGAGGGGGATGGGTGTCTCGCAATAGATGAGATGGAGAGGATGTGGCATATATTTCGGTCTAGACAGGTGACTAAGTTGCCCCTCCGGCGGAATTTACTCAGTGCGGTTGGAGA